>JASVER010000007.1:3643343-3876574 GCA_030449065.1 Oceanodroma leucorhoa | reverse complement strand
TTTTTTAAGCTGGAAAAGCTCTTGTCAATGCTGAACAAAGAAAACCAGCCATTTGTGTTGCTAAGACAGTGTTACTGAATTACAAAATAAAAGAGAAAGAAGGAGCCTCGATATAAATATATAACGTGTTTGTCTGTATATGCATGTACCAAAAGAGAAAATATTCTAAATTTACTATAGTTTCATATTTACACTGCATAGTAGGATGCAAACTGTGTGAATTGAATGAATATTAACATGCACAGTCATACATAGGTATATGCTGATGTATAGTAAATCTATAAAATTTGTCCCTGATGTATATTTCCCTCTTCTGTGTCTCATTACTCAAAACAAAAATAGTGCTGTCTAATTACCAGACTCATATCTTATTCACGCTCAGTGTATGTTCCTTGAATAGCATCCCCAAACTCCAGACACTGTACCTAAAGAGCAGGGGGATATCCTCCCTGCCTGGGGGGAATGACCCTTTAACGCACCTTTGACAAAACAGACTTTAGCATATKAATGGCTATCTAATAATGACACAAGGAAAGTATCTTATGACTCTGGGCTATACGAAATAAAGGTGTAGGCTGTGTCTAGCCCTGAGGCCACAATTCCCTTTCCTTTCTTCTGGAACAAAGTATTGCTGAATGTAAGGGAAAGATGTTTGGAACTACAGCAATGATAAGTACCAAATCTTCACTTTTTCCTCTGTTATTTTTAAAATATACACTGGATGAAGAGCGAGCATTTATAAAAGCTAAGTGTGTCATCCAGCTTACAGGCTACATTTCATTTTCTAATGCATAAGTAAGAGAGATTTAAAATGCCAGTAAATAGCTCTAACCYAGCTACACCACACAAGTGAAGCATTAGATGGGCAATGTGCATGCATCTGTCACCTGATCTGCCACATGGTCCTTGAAGAAATATCAGTCCTGATACGTGCTTTACTAGTTTTGTTTTCCACTACCGCAGAATAAGCAGTTTAAAAAGTGATGCTAATTTTTAGCAGAAGAATGATGAGCAGTAATATGAGAAGACAGGTGTACACAGTCACAGGATGAACTCAGAATATTAATACATTACTCTCTGGCAACATTAAAGAAAGCATTGACTTTAATTTCATTCCTGTGGATTGCTGTTGCTTTTTTGTTATTACAAAGCAAAAATAGATCATATTTGCTGATTAKAAGTTCCCATGCTCTTCTTATTTATCTCACACTTGAAGTCATAGCACTCGGCTTGTGACAACATAATTGTCTCCATAGAAACTAATTGAGTTCTCACGAAATAGAGCATTTGCACAATATTTGGACCCTGTTTACTGAAAACCTAGTAAATGCATGTACCGCACAAACTGTCACCACTGGCAGATTTCACAGAAACCTACGAACCGTTTTAGTAGGAATTTATTAAAACAGTACCRTTTTCCACCTCTAACCAGCCAAAAATAAATCAATCATTACATTAGGGCCAAGCAAACTTATCAGCTGTTCAGCACCAGGATTTTTAATTTTTTTTTTTTTTTTTTCTTCCGCCTCAGTGTTCTTTTATGCTCAGGTGTCGCCATGTTCAACCTAAACTGTGCATTAGGTCTCTGATTACTATGAATTGTTGACACATGACACTGACTCACAAACCAAAGAAAACTGTGAATACTGTTTACAGTATAAAATGGATTCTGAGGTTAAGCTCCTATTACCTTTATTTTTCTTGTGTTTCTAATTTGAGACCTTTAATCATCGTTGAGGATCTCTTTAGGCTCAACTTTAACATCAAACTAGATTCCCAAAACCTCCTCAAATAAACAACCTCTATAAAAGCCTTTAGGAAAGGATGGACTTTTATTTTTTTTTATTTGACTACGACAAATATTAAAATGGGCTATATTCCTTTGTTATATCAATACCTGGAATTGCTTTTGTACATAACAGTAAGTGGGATACATCTTGCTCAACTTCATTCTTTAGGCTCCCTTTGCAGTTAACAGAAATCGATAGGTACTGCCAGATAACGAGTCAACCCACATACTCAAAACAAGTATCTAAGAGCAAGGTGTTATCTGGAAATAAAGTCAATGACAAAATTCTAATTAGCCTCAAAACTATAGCACATCCCCCTGCACCGCTGACCTATGCGGTCACCCTGCCCATGCAGCTGTGCACCACGGTCCACGGGTTGAAGAGGGGAGGGCACAGCTCACTGATATTTCCAGTGTTTTAGAAAGGTGAATGCGACAAGGATCTAATGAAACTCTTCCTAAACACATTATCTAAATTTTTCGTTATCTCTAATGGGTAACTAGTTGCTATACCTCTCAATAGAAAAATGTATCTGACGGCTTTTAGAGTGGGAGTGTGTGTTTTTTGTTTTGTCAGATTATGCAAAAGAAGGACTAATAAGGAAAAACAGAATTCTTGAGCATCTGATGATCAGAACAACCTGAATACCTCAGGACCAGCCCACTTATACGTATGATACTACCATATGATGCTGCCTTAGATACTTGCCAGAAAAGAAACAGATGGTGCCAATAAAAGGCAAAAATGAACTTCATTCTTCCATAACAAGGCAATAAAAACCARCATAATATAATTATTTTCCATAAGCCAGGTCTTAACACATAGGGGACAAAAGATGAAAAAAGTGAAAAAAATAAACCTTTTTCTTTTGTTCCAAAGCTTTGATGTCATCACTGTTGTTTTCTGGAAAGGAGCTTGCAAAACTTTATAAATCCTTTCGCCTTTAGGTTGCTCTGCTTAGGAATTTAAAAAGGATGTCAGTGTAGGGTTACAGACCGGATCACAATTCTCTCTGCTGCCAGGTGTATGTGGGCTGGAGGTATAAATAAGATGCATGGAGATGAAGTTTGTAGTTATCTCTTTTCCCATATATTGACAGAATACATCTGACAATGCACTGACTGAGTGGTTTTTCTCTTTCTCTCCCTGCTTCCTCCCTCTTCCATCCCTAGGATCCCTTGGGTATGCGAATATTTTCATTCGCTCTTGTTTCCCCATTCTGGCTTGCAAGCTTATCCCGCACACCTGCAAGAGCAGGAGCTTTCAGTCACAAAGGGCTGCCAAAGCTCTCATGTCAAGGAGGAGACGTAATTTGGAGCATCTTTTTCAGCTTCATTAATAACAAAACACCTGTGAGCCAGGGAGTTTAAGAGATTGTGTCTTCATCATTTATGAATCTTCCTCCCTGCTGTGGYACTTATCTCTTTGCCAGCTCAACCTGGCACAATTCCTCAGCATCCAAAATTAAAAAAGAAAAAAAATATATCCTTTGTCTCCAGTGAAAACAGTGTGGATGGAGAAGGCAGGGTKCTGGGAGAAAACAGCACCAAGAGTTGAAAGCCTAACCCTGCCAGAGCTGGTGAGAGTGACAAGCCTTGACATTGCTTCATATTTATTCCCAGTTTGTCACTGGTTTTTTGTTGTTGCTGTTTTGKTTTTTTTTTAAGAAAAATAATGGCCAAGGAAAAATATAATCCTAATGATTCAAGCACTGACATTAAAGCTGCTCTTCTCCTCCACACTCCCACTGCAAACTTACCATAGTCCATTGAATTTTTATTTTTATTGATAAATAAAATAGCTGTGGCAAAGGCAGAAAACAGCTTCTAAGCTTATCTTTCCATAATAAGTTGCTAAAGGGAAGAACTGCCATTAACACATTCTTGCCATGAAAGGTTAGACCCTATCGAAAAGATTTATTTTTTAAATCATTGTCTTTACCGGGAAGCTTCAAGGAACACTCTCACAAAACGCTCCATTCTGAAGCTCTACCAAAGGAAGGGCATTTGATTTGCAACCAAACTAACAGCAGCTATACAACRTGCTGTGGTTAATTTGACCTCTGAGGACACTGAAGCACTCTGCTAACTATCCCAGACTCCCAGGCACAGAGATTGTCTTTTGATATAATCTGAGTTATTGCCATCCCCTATGAGCCTTTTGAAATTCTCTCAATACAAGTGTTAGGACCTAGGAGTCCTTTGGTAGMCAGTATAAATGCAAGCCAGAGATCATTGAATAAATCAATTATTACATCTCACAGTGTGGTTAACAGGACTAAATAACCTGAAGGTCTCATAGGCATTCCTATCTAACTGTAGTAGACACAACAGCAACCACCATTGGAGAATTTTAACTGATGCTATAGTATTAGCRTCAAATCTTGGAAGAGAGACCACATCTTTAAATGCCAAAGAGCACAGAAGTGAATGATCGAATCTGCCTTTCTGGCCTTTTAAAGAACAAAATAAGGCTCCTACAATAGCTTCTGCTTTTAGGTTGGGGGCGGAGGGGGGATGCATCTCTGTCCACCTTCTTCATGATACTGATGCTTAGCATCTCTTGGGCTCTTGTCTTCTGTGATACATGTGAATAAAAATCTCAGATTCTTACAATCTGAGAAATACTTTGATTTTAGGATATACAGATTTTGTATGCAATATCTGTTTTAGGTACTCCTTGCAGAAGTAATGTAGTAAAAATAACGGTCTRAAATACAAAGCCTGGGCAAGAGTTGATGTACACAGGTTTCCCCTCAAGTCTGTTAATGGACCTCAGTACAACTTTTAGGATCTTTCTTTCTTCTTTATAGAGGCATTGCTGCCTGCGCTTGAGTTGTGCTACTCCATGACATAATCACATGTTCTGCAAGCAGAAAATGAGTGCATCTGCTATTCATATTCTTGTGCTTCATCATATAAACAATGACTTGAACCTGCCCCTTCAGAGCTGCCATCCTAGTTCATTAATAGATCGAACACCACATGTAACCCTAAAGTGAACAAGTGTCTCTATGGGATATGCCTGACTTCAGGTTCAAATTCAAAGACAAAGAAATCCAGCTGAGACCTTTGTTCTTTTCTTACATGGCAAGCACCGAAAAGCTCACTGGAAATTTGAAGGATAAGATACATTTTGTGGGTTTCCGCAGGGGCAGGCCTTAATGTTTAGTACTGATGGTTTGTGGAAGACCAGGTTTCAATAACCCCACACACAGATTAGCTRGTAACTTTGGAAATACATAGATTAAAATCTCACCAGAGTAAGAAAACTATTTTTAGAAACATAATATTCAAAAATTCACAGAGTTCTTACATTCTTGAACATTCCCAAGTTCAGTTTTACAGCATAACTAACTTCTGGACAGAAAATCTGAATTGCTTTAAGTGGTGTGAGATTCCACTGCTGTACTAGTTGGCAAATATAATTCAGACAGCTCACTGCTCAGTTCTAAGTCACTGTTTGAGTCTAGTTTGCAAAGAAAACTGAAAAGTTTCTTAAATGTGTACACTTTTGGAAAAATAAAAAAATCACTGTAGGATGGAAACAGCAAGATCCCAGCCCAAAGGCTAAAATCAAGACATAATATTGAAGAAAGAAAACAAAAAAGGAGGAGATATCCACAGTGAAAAAAGGATATAAGAAAAACAACTGAGTGGAAAAAAAAAGGCAATGTGAAGGAATTTTGTGCTTATTGTTATGTTGCTATTCTCTCGTTCTAATTAGCATATACTTTAGAAGCTAATAAGACAAAATAAGCAGATGAGAGATCAACAGGAGCAATAAGCCTCACTCGGATTAAAAGCAGGTGACAGGATGAGAGAATAACACGAATGGGRTAGGACTTCTGATCTGAAGGAGGAAGATGCGGACACTCGCTGAGGCTGGGCTCCAGCATAGCTGGGGAGCGTGGCAGCCCCCCAGGGCTGGAGCTCCTGCGGAGAGCCCAGGCTCACAGAGCAGCACTGGCCAGGGCATGTTCCTCACTCAAGTAACATGAAACCATAGAAAGAAAACTAGAACTCTCTCAGATGTTTTAAGTTACAAAAGCTTTTGTCAGTGCCGAACAAAGAACACAGCTGAGGCAGTGCCATTGAATTAATAAATAAAAGGCAGAGTTTCAACATAAATTTATAATCTAAGTATATAAAGTATGCTACATATATGATGCATATATCTCTCCTTACAGAAAGATACAATCATGCTTTCTAATATTTACGTATAACTAATGTATTTAATGCATATGTAAGCATTATATAGAAAATATAAATTATATGGGTACAATATAGATCATATATGTACAAATAATCACCCATTGAGAAGAGCGTCTTCACATTAGTCTTCTATGCTATCTTTCCTATGCACCCAGCATATGAAGGTCTTCCTAAACCCAGCATCAGCTCTGGCAGCCCTGAGGTAAGCTGGTGCTGGGTGCCTGTGTTCAGGCAACCAAATTCTACTGTCAACATTTAGAACCATGATCAACAACACATATCAAATATTTTGCTTGTAGTGGTGTTGAGTGGCTTCTAAATTTGAAAAGCTGAGCGTATTACCCACTCAAAGGGGATATTCTTTGTTATTTTGATGTTAGATGTGATTTACAAGGCCAACAAGTAAACAGCACAACCAATAGCTAACAAATCCGTAACATACGGATGTGGCTCTACAGATGACAAACATGCTTCAACTCACCTGCAGTTTATCTTTTAGTATACATAGATGCCTGCACTCAGGCTTCATCCAGACTCTTTTCCAGTACTGCCATAGTCCAACAGTTAAAAAATTGAGAGCAATTTCAACCAAGAGTTTCACAGCCCAGCAATGCAAATAGTCTTAGGAAACATGACAGGTCCATCTCTTTAATGAGCATTTGTCATTAACTTAAAGAACTATGGCTGGAGGAAAAAAAAAAAAAAAAAAAAGGAGGAAAAGAAGGGAGAAAAAACAAAAAAGGAATAAGAAAAAGAAAAACAAAGTGCTGCCTTACTAATTGACCAGAATGGCGATTAAAACACAGGAGTTCCTGGTACCCTCAGCGAGGAACTGGCTGGGCAACTGGTAAACCAGAAGCTTGACCAAACTATTGTCTTSAATAACTTGGAGGGTTGAAGGGAGCATCTACTTATAGGGAAAAAAAATCCATCAGGTATCTATCTTCTGTTGTTTATATTATTGACCTGATCACTTGGCAGGGTAGATGAACAATGTGAAGTCAAATTCTCAAATGGTTTAATTCAGCACAGCTTAATTCAGCTTTAATTTAGCACAGTTTCATTGACTGCAGTCCAGCTGGGCTGATTTATTCCAGCCTAAGAGTTGGCCCCATTCTAGTGTAACTGGTGAAAACTATTATCCACTGAAAGCACARTCATAAAGAAAAAGGTATTGAGAGACATAGTATGAAACACAGGGTGTTGATATACTGAATGCTAACAATGTTTATAGCAAAGACAGCTCACTCTTTCACTGCTGTGATTACAGTTGCCTTTTGTTACTACAGAGCAAAAGAACTTCTTTATTGCTTGGATATGTGCTCCTCCTATTTATCTTGCACTTGAAATCTTTACMCTTAGTTTGTGACAACATAATTATCTCCATGGAAACTAACTAAATTGTCATGAAATAGAACACTTACATAAAATTTGGACCCTGCTACTTACCTAGTAAGCATGCATACTGTACAAACTGCCACCACGGACAGATTTCATATAGGCCCACTCTCCCTCTTGTAAGAATGCTAGAACACAATGCTTTTCCTGTTTCTGTTCATCCAAATTATACCACTTACTACATTAAGGCTTCATAAACACCTTAATTGTTCAATGTAATGAAGAATTATTCTGGTTTCATATTCAGTTATATGTATGTCTACCTAAACTAGGCTTATGATGATTTATAGAACAGTACAACGTATGGAAGCTATGATCAAAAACAAGAACACTTTACGAAACTGAATTTCCAATTTTGTAACCTGAAAACATAAGTCTAGCAAGGAGAATATTTCCTAACATAAGTTAGAAGTTCATACCATGGAAGCTTAGCAACAATGAGAAGATTAAGTATGGGAGTTCTATTAAAGTATTTTTTCCTTTAGTGCTTTTGAAAATCCCACTGCATACTATTAGTTGCAACTATGCTGGGCCAATCCTATTAGCTATCTCCATTAAGTGTTCACAACTTCCACTGAAAGATGTGTTCTTCCATTTCAGGAGATATTTCATAAGTTAATTGCGGGCTTTTCGCAGTTAAGTTGCATTMATCTTATTTTAAATTCAGTGTGCATTAATGCTTTGGATAGCATTACATAGAGACCCTTGAGTACTTCACAGTATTTAAAAATAATAAAATATTAAATATATATCATATAAATATATAATAAAACAATAAAATATATACACACACATTTTTCTGGGGGTAGAAGAGAGGAAGGGGAATTGTGTGGTAACATACCATGCATTTGTAAGATATTACAGATATCTAAAGGCCAAATTATTTTTAGCCTGCTCTCCTACAGAAATTATTCTTTTGTGCCTGTGCCTCTGTCTGTCCCTTTGAATCTGCTGGCCAGTTACCCTCGACAGATAGGCAGTATTATCAGAGAGATTGTTGCTAAAGGTTTCGTGAAAGCCAGAGGCTGGTTAGGGGCCAGAGCCAAATACTGTCCCCATYAAAGAGATGCTCAGAGGACTTTGTCCCGGTACCTTCTCACAGCATTACTGCTGGCTGCTCGTGCTGAGGACAGGTTTACCCCTGGACTAGCAATGATAGGTGCTATCTTTTGCCCCTCTAACTATGCAAGAACTTATGAGCTATTGGGGAAAGATTATGAAATACTAAATTAAACAACTTCAGTAGAAGACAGGGCTGGAATATGGAAAAGACTTTGAGGTACTGCCATGGAGAAGATGTGATGGGGGGAAATAAAGTTGCTGAGATGACAGAATACATGTGACGAAATTGGACAGAAATCTGCAAGACTTCATTAGGGAAGGTTCATAAGAGTTTTTTCTGGAAAAACAAGTGCTCTCTTAAGGTAAAGCAATTAACTGGAATTCACTGTCAAAGGTATTGCAATTTTGTAAATTATTTCAAGAGAACAATCATCTAAATATACTAATGCTTTTTGTTCCAGGTGAATACACAAGGCTTTTTCCCCTGCTAAGCTACTCATTTCTAAAGCTGTCCTGTGCTCCAACAACAGCAATTTCATCCCACRCTGTATTTAGTAAATTGCACTGAAGCGCGTGAAGCCTTCCCATAATCTCCGTAAACATGGCCGTATATCTAAAAGCAACTGTTACATATGGGTCATTATCTATTCTATTGCTCAATATCTCCTATTCATGACCATGTCATCTCAGTAAAAATGAAGTTGTTTTGCATTTAGATGCCAAGTAAGATGTTCTAAAATATATAAAATACAAATATTTCCATAAACATAATTTGCTATTCATATAGTAGATTATATCATTCATATAATGCCTTTAAACCAAACAAAAAGTACATCCAGAGATTTAAACAGCTCCACAAGCACCAGGTATTTTGCTTTGAAGGCATTATTACCTGTATACATATTATCTTCTCCTGGGCAGCAGTAATAGGTGAATCTGAAATGTTTTAGAGGTTTTGTCATCCATCTGAAGTTTAGTATAAACTGATTCAGGAAAACAAGAGGCCGGGCACAACAATTTTCCTGAAACTCAGGTTGGTAGCACAGCTTACACATATGGTGTGGCACCTGGTGCTTATTATCTACAAATCCAACAAGCTCATCATTCTTGTGAAGCATTTCTCCAATATGAGCCTGTTAAACCCCCTTCTCTTCTATTTCTCTCTAATTTTTAGACATCRTGGTCAAAAGGTGACAGGAACATACCAGTTTGCCATTAGGGAATAGACTGCAGCTGAGTTCCTGTTTCTAAAGACTCATTTTGTTGTCCTTTAAGATTAGGGCACACAACCCACCCACAACAGCTGACAGCACTTAGCAGTATCCCCGCTCCTTCATTTCATCCTATGAGTATGCATTTCAGAAGCTCTAGCCTGGACTGAAAAAAACACAGAACTCAAAAGCCCGTGAAATCAATGCAAAAACCACGCAAAATAGAATTGCTAACAACCTGCATTTGAATCAACTTGATATAGGTCTTGCTGCAAGATCTGGGCAGTTGCGGTGGTTACCCCAGTGAAATATAACCAACGTAGAATATTCTCCAATGCTGTTTAATAAAATGTAGCCCTGCAGTGTTTGCATAAGAGTGGATATGTACAGTGCAACCTCTGAAGGACTTCTCCTGAGGTTCTCTGAGTCATCTCCTACAATGCTTCCCATAGCTTTTCTCTTAGGTTTGCAAGAGGCAGAACACATTTAATGACCTAATAATTAGCAAAGAAAAGCTTTAATTATATGATAATTTGATGGCTGGGTTAGGGAGGGCTTGCATTATGAAACTAGATGTCTTACAGGAGCACCTTGGTGAAGCACACATTTCAAAATTAATCCACTTTTATTTTATATGTGCTTTTTGGTCTAGATTATCCACAGAGCCCTGCAAAAAGGACGAGCTGATGTTGTGGCAGCCCCATGATTATATCAAATAGTATAAGGAAAAGGCATCGTCCTGCTTCTCTAAGCAGCTGCATAAGCCAAGAAGCTCTGTAGTATGGCATATCAATTACCCATTCAGTAATTACACCCTCAGATTCCATTTTTTTTTTTAAAAAAATCTTTCCAGCTAGTTTTCATATAGAAAAGGTGATGCTAGGGGAAGAGGCCAGCATTTTTATGTGGGGTTTTTTTCCCTCTTACTTAATAATAAAGGGCCAGATTCTCTCATTTTTAAGTTGTATAAGAGTTTGGATTTGCTAAAGCTTCTGGAAGAGCTCAAAATAAAAGTTGTAGAGTCAGGCACAGAATAGTAAAAAATAACTATAATTCAGAATAAAGAAAATCAGAGATGATACATATATCTCTATAAGAAGCCACTGTCTGGCATTTTAATGCAAAAGTTCATCATGGTGCTATTTTGTGATATTTTCAAAATCTAATTCTTTTCCTCAAGAAGAAATGTAACATATTTTTCTATAGTACACAGCTCATTATATTTAACTGTGACGTGAGGGAAATACATGAGTATTACATGAAATACATGTATGTACATGAAATACAATGTATTACATGAGTAATACATCATCAATAACAGACGAAAAGACTATTGGTGGTAACTAGCTTTATAAAAAGATTTTGTGGGTAAGTGAACATATATTTAATCTCTTTTAACTTTTTTCCCCACAATTTGGAGTAGGAGCTTCACTGTCATTGCAACACTAAAGCATCATCTATCATAAGGGGAACAAAAGACCAAAGCACTATTCAAAGATGATAACATGAAAGGCTTTGGGGGCCTTTCATGCTTTCAATCACATAGCTCTGAATCTTCCCTTTCTCAATTATTTCTCTATATTACTATATAAAACCGTGCATCTATCCAATGGCAGATCTCATCTGGAGGTCAGGATTTAAAATAATGCTCATGCTAAACCACAAATTGTTGGGACGCTTTCTCAACTTCAAGCCCTTTTTTTCTAGTTTTCATAGGAGTTATACTAAACAGGTGAAGGTATCTGTCGTAAACCAATTTATCCTTAGTGCCAGTGTATTTAGCCCCCATGGCTATTTATTCATTAAATCTTTATTAAATAATACTTCTTTTCTCATAGGACCTCAAAGCATTTCACAAACTACAATTAACAACATCCTAATCAGACTAACTTTTATTCTCATCTTACCAATAGAGAATGAGAAACATGGGCAGCTTTTTGCAAGATTTTTTGAAATCTTAAAATAAGCCTGTGACAGAGTTAAGAACAGAACCCATAATAACAGATGTCCAAATACTGTGCTTTGAACACAAAAGCATTATTTCAGTGTCTTGTTTAGAACAATTTTCTATGATAGTAATTTTGTAGACAAAATGCAGCAGAGCACTGAAGTCTCTCAGTGTTTTTTGTCTAGCCATAGGTACATGAAGTATTTATTCACATGTTGACATGAATTGTGTCTATGTAGCCTATGAGAATTCTTTCTTATTCTGTTTTCTTTCTACTACGTCTTCAATTTTTCCACCTCTCATCAATCCTCCAGAAGTACAGCACATGCATTTTAATGGAGAATACATCAAAGGTCCACAATGATGCCTGGCTACTCAACAGAATGCCAAACTGGTGAATCACAGCTCACAGACAAAACAAAGACCAATCTGAACACTTCACATGTGCACGATTTTTAATCTCTGTACGCAGGAGTATGCTCAATGTATTTTCCTGAGCTCAGAACATTCAGCTGTGCTTCTACCATTCACACACAGTTTTTGCAGCCTTCTAGAAATATCAGCAAAATCTCTAACACCAAGATCTGTTAGAACCTTGTCTTTGCCAACCCTCCTGAAAATGTCTTTAAACAACATATTAAAATTCTAGTTAAGGAATTAAACCAAAAAATTAGGTGGAAGGATTTTTGCAGAACAGTGTATGAGAGATTTAGATTCTTGTACTTGCAAAAGAGCATGTAAAGGGAATACAGTTTATCAAGAGGCAATAAGCTATATCATAGATGGGGTCAGCTCTATAAAGCATTGTTTGTCTGCTGGAATTAGAGGCAGGGGTGAAAGAACAAGATGGCATGTAAGACAGTTCAAGAATTTCATCCATATCCCATATGTTCCATCCATTCAGTAATAGTGCTGTTGTTGCACAGTGCCTCTCCCCTCTGTAGAATCATTTCATTTTTAATGGAATAAATACATAAATTTAAAATCTGAAAGCTTGCCTGCAGCCGTGAGTTGACTATTGACAATGTCCATATATTTTCCATGAAAAGACCCTTCCTTACATCCCTCAACATTGGCAAATCAGAGGGCAGAATAAAATGAGTAAAATGGAACCAAAAGTTGAAAACCAAATTTCTAATCCATGAAAAGGTTGGGTTACCCTTATCTTGTGTTGATTATTGTCCCTTTTCACATGATGTCTACTATCAGAGCCTCACAGTACTGAGGACAACAGTTAGCAAAAAATAAGACCAGAATGCAGCACCAGTTTTAYACCAGTTTGACTCCATGGCAGCAGCAGAATGGTTAGCACTGCAAAGCTATTGTGATGGAGTGATGCTTCAAGCAAAAAAATCTACCCTTATGGCTGGCCAGAAATGCCAGAAATCTAACGGCAGAAGCCATTCTGCAGCTATTTTACTTACACCCAGATGTGCTTGGCCCAGGATTAACACATTGACAAGTAAACACCAATCCCATGCCAACAGTGACCGTAATCCCAACCCTTCTCTTCTCGGCACTGCTGGAGGTCTGGAAGAGGGACAGGTCTGCACCCAGGACAGACCGTAGGAACAAGGATTCCCAGGGCTGGGGGACAAACTCCTCCTTCCTTATGTCTCCTGAGTGCCACCTAATTATCCCCACCGCTGACCAGATCATCAGAGGAGGCTGCCAGGATCTGAGGGTGAACAAACAGAGCATCTCTGCTGGGCAAGCCTTCAAGACATTGCTCATGGGGTGCCGAGAGACCTCATCAGAGAAGATCTAATAAATCTTAACAATCTGACTTCACAGCAGCTTTTGTTTTCTTTAGCCAACATTATCTACAAGCCTAGCAGAGCTCTGATGTTATTTGTGTATCACATGCTGCAGATACTGTTTTGCATCAAAAGCTAAAAGATATTTCTTTCTAAGGCACATAGCTTGTTAGGARCTTTGGACCTGGAGGCATGAGACATCAGTAGAAAAATGAAAACATTCACATGTTTTAAAGTGTTTAGAGTCCAGGCAGACCCACCTCCACCCTCCCTGCTTGCAGAGAGCAAAGCAGGCTCACATTCATTCCCATTTTTACCCCAATRCATACCCAAATTAACTGAGAAGTGAGAGGTGTAACCACAGCTGAGTGGAGGCTACAAAACCAAAGCTTCGGAGTAGAGAAGTTTGTAAGAACTCACCCTCCTGAGAAGACACACCTAAGTATATGCTATTGTCATGGAGACAGCATCCAAGCAAACTGAAAGTAAATAATACATTAGAAATAAGATAGCAGGAAAAAAATGATGGTTGGGTTTTTTTTAAATTAAATACTCTTGCCTAGTTTTCGTTAGCTAATTAGCATCCCTTCTTAGCGGTTTAAGTAACTGCTCATTTAGATCAGTGAATGATTGCCCTGAGATTAGGGTGTGGGAAAAAATCTTTCTGTTGGGAATAATCTACTTATGCTACTGTTTATTTGAAGCAGTGATAAACACAGAGATTTTCCTTCCATATGTGCCAAGTATAAGAGAAAGCAGAATGATTAATGAATCCTTGCATTTTACCAATAAATTACTAACTTCAGACACAAATTTATAGTTTTCATTAGTACAAGGCATCACAAAAAATCATAACTAATTTAAATCAGTTTCATTGCAAGCTATTCTTGTTTTTTTAAGAATGTTTATATTATTTCCATTTGATCTGCTGGGAATGACATTTTGCACACCATTATTTATAATCTACAAAAATTAATTATGCTTCTAATTAACAGCAGGCAAATAAATTATTGCTCAAGGAGTTATTTATTCAGTTGTAAAGCAGGAGGTTTAAAACTGTGTATATACACATTTCAGTCATGCTTCTAGGGTTTTCTATTTTTTCCTTTTCTTTTTACTTATTCATTTCTTCACAGATTTCTGAGGTCCGTTAAAGTTTGGCTTTTGTAAAAGTTTTCAGATGCTCATATCTATTTGTTCTTCAATAAACAAGAACTGGATATACAACTTCAGATGCATTTCCTTTCCTGTACAAAGGATAAGAAGTCTAAGAAAAATAATAATGGGAAAGAAAAAGTAAAACTGTATTGACTGGTTAATAAATTCCCCTCTCACGGCTGTTTAATGAAATTAGCCGTTGTGGAATATACCAAAGATAGCTCCAGAGACTGAAGTCTCATTATCTAGAGAGCACCTCAACCGGACAACCACAATGCGAGCTACTTTCTTTTGCCCTACCGTTTTATTCAGGTGCAATTAGGAGGAGTCACCYTGTGAGGAAGGTAGGACACCCTGTCCCACTCCATTCTCACCTCTTTTTGTCAGGTTCTCAAAAAGCTGCAATTTAGTGTCAGTTCTCGCTGTGGGTTTGCAGTGGACCTCCGCGGCTTGTTTCTGAGGAGCGGGTCTGACACTATCTATCTCTTTTCGGAGAGTCTCCCAATAGCTGTTACATGATAGAAACGCTCCGTTACAAAAGGGGCTGAGTGAATGCAGCCACACAATTACCCCGTTTGTGCCTGTTTTCCATACATTTACAAGTTAATGGTAGACACAGTCATAAAAAATACTTGAACTGATGTTGCAGAATATTTAGAGAAAATGCACTTTGCATCATAAATATTCATTCGCCCAAATTTAAAAAGTAACTACTCCACATAGGGTGTCAGGGAAATTGTAGGTGGCGTTATGTCCAGGCAGAACACCTCCAGYTTTGAAATGCAAACAGCCAGAAAATAATTTGAATACATTTTATGGACTGCAGTATGATAACAGAAATCTTTTCAAACAAACAAGCAAACCCACCCTGTCTGGGGTGGGCAAACACAGGATAGAGAAAGAAAGAAACTGTCAAATTCTTAATTGTTAAGCTGGAGATAGCCTAAACATTTTTTTTAAAAAACTAAGATATAACAATTAACTGCTGAAATAATTTATCTGAGGTTCAATGAATCATTCATAGCCTTTAAAAATAAAGATTAAGCCAYTGAGGACAGTTTTCAATAATATTCCCACTGTGCGTCTTAGGGCATGGTGCACACGCACATCTCAAAAATGAACACTCCTTCACCACGGGCTGTTTGTATCTCTCTCCTTTTCCCAAGCCCCCAACATCAGCTGAGGTTTAGTACTTTGGYAAAGATGAGCAAGCACCACCTCCGTTTTCCTGCAGACAGCGTCGCCCCTGCTGCTGCAGAGCTTTTGCAGAGCTGCTTCGTGCTTTTGCTGCTCACGTCCTACAGCCAGAGCCACGGCTGTCCACGGCAGCTCCTCTGCTCTCCGTCGAGTGAGACAGAGCCGAAGTGACCAGCTCCGCGGCTCTGGCAGCCACACCGCATTAATCTGCCGGCTATTTTCTAGAGAGTTGCTCTGGCACAGTCCACTTCAAAGGAAGCTGCAGAAGCACCTGGAGGTTTTTGGACGCAGCCACAGACTAAATTAATAAGATGATCAAAATGAAACAGATTTTTAAAAGACACAGCCTCCTATTTATAGATGGGGATGACCGCTGTTGAAAAGAGTCCATCACTGTTAGCAATGAGGGGTTTGTGCACAGCAAACACAGTGATGGCCGATGGCACCTGATCTGTTCCACCAAAACGTCCAGCAGCTCCTCCTCTGGCTATCAGTGAAGCTGGAGAAGGCTGTTTTCTCCCTGGGGAAGGGATTTAATTTTGAATATAAAGTTCTTATTAGCTGCCAGTGAGAGTCTTGCTTCAGCCACTCATTAGCCACGTAGCATCTGCCGTGGTGACATGCTGGGGCCCTTAGCAAGAAGGGGAGTGCAGGTTGCTGAAGCATCCAAAAGAAGGCGGAGCATGATGACAGCCGTGTGAGGGAAAGCTGRTGGCAGCAAGAGGGAGAGGAGACTCAGAGTCTTCTGAGGGAAATACTTTTGTGAACCTGTTGCATATAAATGTACTCCCGTAGGTCAAAATTATTTCAGGCTTCATGCACCTACCGCAGGCTGGGCTTACGGCAGGGATGCTCCTGCTTCATGAGGGACTTCCCGCTGCAGGGGTGAGCGTATGAGCACACTCACACGGAGGAGAAGGGAAGGTCCCCGGCCAGGCCCCGCTGCTTGAGGACTGTCTGGATGAGACCCAGCCCAACTGTTTTAACAGGGGGGCAATATATGGAATAACTGAATATAAAGCACTACCAGGGACCAAATGCATAAAAGAAGGGTCTTATTGAACCACTGAATACTATAGCACTAAGACCATATTGATCTGAAAATTCACAATAATGGTACAGCAATCTTGCTTTAAATATACAGCACATAGGGAAGGCGAAGTCTTCTTTTTCAATACTGGTCCTTGATCATTTGTTTTTCTTGGTAGTTGCCATGTGGGTCATGTTGAAAGCGTAATGAGACTATCAAAAGGTATGTTGGACAGTTTAATAGAGAAGTCTAATAAACAGATGTTAGTAATGAACAGCTACCAAATATATTTACATATCTTCTTTCTAATAAAATGTAACGTAAAGTAGATGGATTGTGATACTCAACAACCTCAGTAGTGGAGTTAAAATTGAATTATATGGAAGAAAAAACAGCTCTGTTCTGATTTCAAAATTATGATGATCTACTATTATGATCCATCACTAGCAGAGCAGTAGGTGAAACAATAATAAATCACTGTTATTTATAATGCAGCAAATCATAAGAAGTATCAAGAGTATAATTCATTTTCACTTCAGGTCATAATTAGACATCTACTACATTGTATTTTTGCATAGGTATATCAGTAGCATGGTAATTCATAATCCATTGCACAGAATCAAAACAAATGCTAACTGAGTAAAAAAACTATTTCTCTCCCTGGTGTATTTAATATATGCATTAAGTAACTGGAATAAGTACAGATATGTAGTATATTTTTTTCTATTATGCTAATATATTTCAATAATTTGTGAAAAATTCCCTAAAGCCTTTTGAATTTGAGAACTTATTAAAAAAAACGCATGCTTCCAAACATACATTTACCAKGTTTTTGACATGCTTTTTGGATAATATGGGTGGTGATTTGCCAGCCAGATAGTGGCTGCTGGTTTCCTCCTTGGTGCCTGAGTGCACAGACATTCAAGGGAGCTTAGTAGCAAACTGGTACGGATTTGCATTTGWGGGAGGAATTTAGTTATTTTACCTTCTCCCTTTTCTTGTTTTTCTCCCAGTGTGAGAAATTTTGCTCCGTGGATCACGCAGGAAGCACTGTGCTGCTGAAAAGCCGCAACTGTGATATACACCTGTTCAGATCAGTGGAGTTTATTATAACAGGGATTAGAGAGTCTTAGTTGTATTTACAAAGAATTTCTCTCCAAAGCAGAGTGAAGCCCATGCAGCTTATTCTTCATAAATAAATACATTAAATAAAAAAAAAAAAAAAAAAAAGGAGCACAAGATTAGTTTGGACATAGAGACATTGACTTTTTCTTTGAGATACTGTAAAAGAAGCCTAGCCTGCTGGAGGCAAGGTGCTACGCTGCCAGATCCAACCATCTAAGGTCCAGGACCAGCATACTTGTTTTTTAATATATATCCAGGTTTGTACACGCAGGGGTTTCTGATGCACAAGAGCTGTTCATTAAAGATGAAAATAAGACCCTGCATTGTACATCTCTCAGTGGCACAGCTCAGGGGCACAGGCAGCCTAGGTGGCTCCAAGGCAAATGGAAACCCAGCAAATGCAAGGCATAAATTCAGAAACATCTGGAGAAAGTTATAGCAAACTGCTTAAACTTCCTATGGGTTGTGGTATTACTAATGCCCTGCGTTACTCAACTTGTCACCTCTCCATCCTCTCCTGCTACGACCTTTCCCTTGAGCTCTGCCCCTTCACTCGGGCTCCTGACTCCCTGACCTATTCCCGGCAGTAACAAGCAGCACATTTCAGTTACAATTTACAGCTGGCCGAGGTCAGACTTTAACACTTCTAAGCATTATTCTACAATGCTGTCGATTATAGAATTATTTCGTGAGAACATCTGTCTTCCACTTAGAATGTATCCTCACATTACTTTTTCACTCCTAAGGCCACAGCTGGGGAAAGAAGCCACCCGATATCAAAACAAGGCGACTYCTGAAGAACACTAGGAAACATGAGGGTAAGCTATACATCAGAATAGTTACTCGTGCTTCACAAGGCTTTATTCAAGACAAAGTTGTTAGTGTTATATCTCCTGTGGAAGAAAGGGCATTCTTCGGCAGAGCCCATTCACCCCACACAGCTTTCGGAGCCAGCAGGGTTAAACACATCCCCTCGCYGGGGTTGTCATAAATAAAGCACCATTACCCTGCAGCGGGAGGGGATCTGCCCCCCATATCTGTGTGCTCCAGGTTTGGTAGAGACATCTGTCTGATAAATAGCTCATTTTGCAATCACTATCATATAATTTAGTATTTTGACAGGTGCATAAACTTAACATGAGCTTTATATAAATATTAAACAGTCTTTCTAAAAATGAAAGCTCTGAAATGAACACAGTTCCCTAGGCCTGCCTTAATAATTATTCTGAGGAAAGGTTTTTCTGAAGAAGAAAGGGAAAAAGATTTCTCTAGTGAAGGAGTACTGGAGTAATTTGGTTATATTGTATCTGGGTTTTGTGACTATCAGTTTCAGGTGCTATCAGATGGTACCAGTGATGATAGCTTTGTAGCAAGCTTTCCTTTCTTCCCTTTGTTTTTGGGATTTTTTTTGTTGGGTTTTGTTGGTTTGGTTTTTTTTCTTTTACAGTTCAGGTTTATCTCTTTTTCACTATCCTGAAGGGAGATGTTTACTATAAATCTGCAAGGATATCGCAGAATGGGATCAAGGTTGAGTGAACACACAAGAAGATTTAGGAAAGTAAATACATGATAAAATTAATGAAGATGTTCCCTCCTGATGTCTTCCTGTTGCGTTACCCCTTTCACCCTGTGATAACCTTTCTATTGTCCACCTCCTTCCTCCTGGCCTCTGCTCCTGCCCTTGCTGGGCACGGCTTTGTTCCCAGAGAGGCACTTAAAGGATAAATCCCAAAGTCTTTCTGCTGCTTTTTTTTTCCTTTTTCTTCCCCCCCACAGACATTGATTTTACACAGAATGCACTCTACTCTCAGCACTTATTGCAATCAACGTGAAAATAGTGTGGTACCACTCTGAGGCTACATTTCTTGTTTTGTCTCTTATTATAAAAGATCATTTAAAGAGAATGATAGAGCTGAAACCTACTGTTTAACTTCTTGTAAAAATGTTCTCTTCTTTTTTGTCCTTAAATACAGTATTTAAAGTAACCTTTTAGGAGGTCTTCCTTTTGTCATAATGAAATATCTAAAAAATAGTGGTCTAAATATTCTCTTGCTTCGTCCTAATAATGACAATTAAGTTACACCAAATGCATGCCTTATTTTAAAGATGTTTAATTTAAAGATGTTTAATGGTCATCAATCGAACAATACCATTCAAACTCTTTAAAGATAATTAAATAACCTATTACTGACTTCACACTTGCAACAAGGAAAACGCCCCTGAACAGTTATAAGTTGTCCAACACAGCTGAAGGAGCCAGTCTCAGGACTGAAAATTAAGAGCCAGGAGCTCCTGGTTCCTAATTCTCCTCTGTGGTTATATCTAATGGCTCTTCTTGGCCAAACATTGTGTGCGTGCCTCGAAACCCTGACAGGGACACACTATCCAAGACACCAAAATCTCAGTGAGAGCCACCATGTAAATCACACAATCTCTGACACTTCTGCCTCCATTACTTTTTTGTACATCTTTTTTTTTACACACCACCCCATTTACCTGTTTATAACCTATTTGCTTACTCATTACAGCTTTGAATTTCTTTACATTCCATGCTTCACGAGATTTTTTGCTCATTTGTTATTTTTGTAGTATAATGAAACACTTTTAGAGTAGATTTAGCTTTGTGATGAGGATTTCTTTTTTATTTTCCCCTATATCATCAGCTGTAATTCAGTCTTTTATGTCCCTACTGAAATCCCCTGCTAATACGCAGATACAAAGAGAAAAGAAATATTCATGCATCATTTCTATTAAGGGCTAAGTTGTGCTGGGTATGACATTGAAGGTGAAGTTTTCAAAAGATAAACCTTCCCACAGGAATGAATGACATCATTTTATAAAATTCTTTCTTAAAATGGCTATTTATTAATAATGGCCTGATGCATACACAATTACTGTGGAGTTGATTTTTGTGACATATCAGAAGTAAAGCAAGCTCATAGAATCCAGAATGTTCTTTTAATTTATTCTTTAGTTTCAGACACTGAATATGTTTTATTGTCTTTTTTTTATTTTAGACCAGTGAGTTGATCAGATAAGCTCTGACTCATGATACTGGGCTATAGCAGTCATCTTCTTTTAATATGCAGGGCACTGCTTTGTGTATGAACCGGGTACCTGATTCTGCAGCTCTGTGTCACCATGATGCTGACAAAGTAGATGAGGAAAGCCAGCCTGAACTGTGCTTTCAAAGTCTAGTCAAATAAATCCGATGATATTTAATCAATTTAGTTTATTATTTAAAGGAAGGTGCTAGTAGCTGCTCACCTCAGGTTTAGGTCTTGTGTGTGCTATTTTTATGCACATGAGTGATCTCATGAGCGATGGAGATCAGTGACAAGTGGTGTCCCTCAGGGGTCCATATTGGGACTGGTACTGTTTAATATCTTCATCAATGACATAGACAGTGGGGTTGAGGGCACCCTCAGCAAGTTTGCAGATGACACCAAGCTGAGTGGTGCGGCTGACACACCTGAGGGACGGGATGCCATCCAGAGGCACCTGGACAAGCTYGAGAAGTGGGCCCGTGTGAACCTCATGAGGTTCAACAAGGCCAAGTGCAAGGTCCTGCACCTGGGTCAGGACAACCCCCGGTATCAATACAGGCTGGGAGATGAAGGGATTGAGAGCAGCCCTGCCGAGAAGGACTTGGGGGTACTGGTGGACAAAAAGCTGGACATGAGCCGTCAATGTGCGCTCGCAGCCCAGAAGGCCAACCGTACCCTGGGCTGCATCATAAGAAGCGTGGCCAGCAGGTCGAGGGAGGGGATTCTGCCCCTCTGCTCTGCTCTGTTGAGACCCCCCCCTGCAGTCCTGCGTCCAGCTCTGGGGTCCTCAGCACAGGAAAGACGTGGACCTGTTGGAGTGGGTCCAGAGGAGGGCCACAAAAGTGATCAGGGGGATGGAACGTCTCTCCTATGAAGAAAGGCTGAGGGAGTTGGGGTTATTCAGCCCGGAGAAGAGAAGGCTTCGGGGAGATCTTATTGCAGCCTTTCAGTACTTAAAGGGGGCTTATAAGAAAGATGGGGACGGACTTTTTAGCAGGGCCTGTTGTGACAGGACAAGGGGGAATGGTTTTAAACTAAAAGAGGGGAGATTTAGACTATCTATAAGGAAGAAATTTTTTATACTGGGGGTGGTAAAACACTGGCACAGGTTGCCCAGGGAGGTGGTAGATGCCCCATCCCTGGAAACATTCCAGGTCAGGTTGGATGGGGCTCTGAGCAACCTGATCTAGTGGAAGATGTCCCTGCCCATGGCAGGGGGGTTGGACGAGATGACCTTTAAAGGTTCCTTCCAACCCAAACTATTCTTTGATTCTATCATCTATGGAAAAGGGTGTATTAACTATAAATAAATTTCACTGCAATAAGTTAATATGCATAACTGCTCCTAGCATCACATGTAATATTCTAACACCAGAAAATACAGCCATGGGCACAKGAGTTGAAAATCTAGACCAACTATAAATATAAGATACTTCAAATTCAAAATCAAGTTGATTAAATGCAAATTCCAAGAACATTTACCAGAAGTTTTCAGGAAAACTAAATCATTTCTTGTGACTACTCTATCAAATCAATTCTAATTCCTACAAACTTCTATTTGAATATTCCTGTACCATGTTACTTTGCCTTCTTTCTTATATTAATAAATCCCCTGAAGTTCCTCATTATTATTTTACCATGATGACTCCAACTAAATAGAGTATCTGCATGTGTTGAAGAACTGACTTTTAAGGACAGATTTTTCCAGTAAAATACAGACCTTGATAAAGTAAGAGAACTCCCAAAATATTTAGCAGTGGTTATTTTTAAGACCCATCTGAATTTCACGGATAGGTTTTATCATGTGTGATTTCCATTCCATTTTCTTCAYCTCTGTTATAGCATAAAATTTCATCAAGTGTAAATGTCAGATCTTTTCTTTATTATTTGCTAATGTCATAAAAAGCTGAATTGTTTGCTTTGTTAAAGGGCTTACTGAGCATTGACTTTTCTTTATTTGTATTTTACTACCAGAAATGTTTTAAAAAATAAAATAATAAAAAAAAAAAAGCCTGAAATGGGATTTAAATAACAGAGCAAGGTTTGCCATTATCATAAATGTATAAAGTGCTTTGTGAGTAATAAAATGGATCATGGATTCTGGATAATTCAAACTGAAATGTTATGTTCAGTATCAAGATTAGATTACATTAATGTAGTTCATTTTAAATGGTTTAAAGGCCATCAGATGCATGTGAAAAGAATCTGTATCATAACTTAGAATAAATAGACTGAGACATTTGTTTATAATGTCAGTGCTAAACAAATCTATTACTACATTTCTGCATGTAACATTACGTTACCACTGTTATTAAACACGCAGAGCATGAAGATAAATTATAGCTTTAATTATAAACATTACCTTTGCATAYTTATTAATTTAAAATGAAACAATGTTCACTAACCTTGGGTTATTTATATTTGCTAACATTTTAATTAACTTTGTTTTATTTATGTAACTTCTTTGCTGCTGCTGGTCATACATAGCCACTTAACTTGTGTAATCTAATTTATCATACTACATATTATCCAGGAAATCATACAATGCTGTTATGGCTAGCTTTGCTATAAGATACACATAAAAAAMCAGAGTTAATGACTGATGGGAACCCCCTTTAAGCTCACACTTAGGTATAAACCCTAGCCTTGCTTTTTTTTTTTTTTTTAAATTACACCCATCTATCCAAGATGCCAGCCATAATTCAAAGAAAATTCTGCTTACCCTGAAATGATTCCATTTGACAATACACCCTTGATTCAATATTGCTAGCCTTCATTCTTAAAGTGATTTGGGGATAAAAAAGTCCTTGAAGGACCCCATGTTTATTATAGCTCAATAATGAGCAGATAATGGGTTATATGGAAGCATTAAGGTCATAATACAACCTGAAAATTTTCTTTACCTGGTTGAAGTGTACCAGAGGAAGAGAAAATGCTGAAGTTTCAAATCCCTGTGTGAGTTTCAAATCCTTCCAACTTCCAGCTAGAAAATGGAAGAACAACCTTAACAGTAACATTCTTGCTGTTGCTTTACAATGAACCTCTTCATAACTTCCCATCAGCCAAACTTAGCTAAAGTCAAAGTAAGACTCAGCTGACTTCAATAGCAATTCTTTTGGGCCCACCTGCAAAAATCAGCTCTCAGCAGCATGGGCTTTGTCTATCTCTAATCCTGATGATCGGATAAAAGGCAGTTATACCAACATTTGTCTTAGGATAGAGGTTTATGTATGGCTTGTGAAGTGGGTAAGACAGAAGGGCATTCCCACACAAAAGCTTTAAAAATTYATATTAAATTCTGCTATTAAATATTGGCTTCTATATGGAATCTCTCTGTCCCACATATCTGGGAGAAAATTTGTTTAATGTTGTCTCTAGATTAAATATAAAAGAGAGTAGTAAGAATTTATCATATTTTGTATAATTAAAGTTTTATCAAATAAATTCTATAATGAAAATGCAATAAGTATCTTTAATATAAATAAGTATCTTTAAATAAGAAATGCCTTAAAATTTCAGTAAATAACATAAATATTTGTATTTATTCCTCCCTCCAATGCCGGAGTTGCCTTAGTAACCATGAGTCATAGACACTAAAGGAAACTAACTAAACRGGCCTTAGAGTGGAATGAAATACTAATACATTTTTAATATTAAGTAGAAAGCTTAAATTAAGTTTTATAAAGGATTTACACTCTGTCATCCTTATCTTTATTACACTACAGCATCATATATTCTGAATAACTGAGAAGCTCGGTATACCCCATCTGCTACATGTTACCACATTTGGACCCAATTCTGCAAAATTTTACTTGCAAAAGTGCTGAAGATGACTTGCAATCAGCATGTGTTGAGATTTAGACACCATTCAAAGAGAAGCTACTGGTGTCCTCCCCATCACAACCAGGTGCATGTTATTAGCAAAACAGTGGCTTTAGGACTCTGGTCAAAACCTATCACATATGAAATAAAATAAATAGAAGGAAGTCCAGATCACTCCATCCCTTTTAATATTAGAGTAGCAGAACAAAATGGGGGGGGGGGGGTGTTAAGTCTTTCTAAGTGACACAAAAGAGTTGGACTTTGTGGACAGTTCCCCAAAATTTCAGCTCCCCAGCCATAATGTAGCTATCTAACTGACCATATGTCCAAGAATTTTCTGTTGTTTTTAGGWAGTTAACTTTTTTTTTTTCCTATGATCCTCCAAAAAGGATTATGCTGTTTTAATAGATGTCTTAATTACAAATAAATGAGCCCAAATGTTGTCATTTTCCTACTTTCTACATCCAAAGCCAAAACTCTACCTCCATCTTTATCTAGGACCATCTAAATTTCTGTGTCCTTAAATAATATATACCATACTAAGTTGCCATCCTAGCAATGACAAAAAATACCCTTATTATTGTAAGCTGCCCCTTTTTCAAAATCTTATCAGTAATCCCATCTAAGAGCAATTGAAACTCTCTAGTGAGATCGCATGTTAATTTCTGATAATCATCACTAAAACTGTCTAATTATTCCAACTCATTATTCATTATGACGACTGAAACCTCCTTTATCRGCTCTTTTGACCTCTATAGTTTTATTATTCTTTAAATCATTTACAGCACGTCTCTTGCCATAGCTGAAATTGTAATTAACCTTAGCAATATCATCAAACATTTTATCAAGTTCTTCATCCAAAACTTTAGAAAAGTTCGAGAGTAGAAGGCAGAATTAAAAATAAAATGTCCTCTGTGGTGGACCTTGTTCATCCAAAATTTGTTGTGAAAAAATGATATAAAATTAAGGTTATATATGAATGATACAGTAAGAATCATCATTCTTCCTTTAGAAGAGTATGGTCTTAGTTCCTGCAGAAGAAGACAGTATTTTTAATGATATCCAATTAAACTCAGTAAACCAATTAGCATTAGCTCTCAGGGTAATTACATCTCTGGGCTTGACAAAGATCATACTTCAACCAACATGCTAGCAGAGCTTAGAGACTAAATAAATGTGTGGTTTACCTCACAAGGTCATCTCCCTGATGTTATTATCACTGACAAAGGAGTCAGCACTGCAAGAATACAGCAAGATGGCAAATGTGCACACTTGTCTGATCATACTTTTGCCCAATTTCCTTGATAGGGAAGAAACATCTCCTGACAAAGCTTAGCAAAACTCTGCATCATTCTCGCCCTTCTTAACAAAAATGGAGGAGAAAAGCAATCTAGCCATGCAGAAATTAAAATAGGAAGTGCCAAGGTAATGCAATTTTACTTTGTATATGCTGGCAAGGCTGGCAGAGCAGAAAGAAGAGCTATCCACGCGTGGTGTACCGGGGGAGATGCTGCAGCTGTGAGACTCTTGTATTTGCTTTAGAAATGGCGAGTTATGCAATTCTTGGGCTGTATTTCCCAGCAATTCTATTCCTGTACAAATATCTTACAGAAGAGAAAAAAAAAAACAAATCAAAATCTTCTGCATTCATTTAAAAAAAAATTCCACAAATCTTACAATACCGTCTTAAAACATCTCAGACAATGCTTGAAGACTGAACAACTATTGATTTCACCAACTCTAGTTACAATTTTAAACACAAGCATTTTCTTTACATTTGATTTAGTTTAAGTTTCACAAAATCAGTCTCCTACTAATCCAAATATGCAAAATTTTATTAGGAAAAGACAAGGAAAAAGAATKATCTTATTTTGATCTATTTTTTCAGGTGGATAGAAACCCCGCAAGAATTATTTGCTACACAGCATTATAACTCCTCCTGCTGACGTTAACCGATGTCTCAAAATGCAAAACTGAAAAAAAGTTATATAAATATATATATATATATATATATATATAAAGTTATATACTACAGTGTATAAAATAAATTTATTTCTGATTTAGTTCTAAATTGATCCATAATTTAGTTACCTTTTCTTAATGTACATTTTCTTAGTTCACTTTTCCCTAATACCTGCACTTGTTCACATCAAAAAACCTTAGGAAAAGAATTTGGGAAGAGATAATACTAATTCTGCTGTGACACATTTAATATTGTTCCAGATTTGACAGCTGAAAAAGAAACTATTTCCAGCATTAATCTTTCCATTGAATCTTAACTACAGGATTTGACTAAAGATTCTAAAAGTTACATTTGAACTTCAATGGTAAGCGTYTCCTATTGGGGAAAATAGAGAAGAGAGGAAGGGGCACTCATGCTTGCGAGCCCCTGGACGTCCAGGGCTAAATCCTGCTCTGAATACGGCAAGCGCCGATTTCAACCCGACTCCAGTGAGAGCCTCCCCAGGGGCACAACGTTTTGATGAGGAAAGGGGGATCACTGCACCTAAGCACCTTCCMGCCGGGTCTCCTGCTGCTTCTCTTAGTGGCAGCTGGTACAAATAAATACGCGAAGATGCAGAGCGCCTTTGTAGGTAGGTGGGACAACTTGCAGGACTCGCTCAGACCAGACAGTCCGAAGGTTCGGGGTTTGTATTCAGCCCATGGGAGCCACGTCTGGGTGGCTGGGACTCCAGCAAACTTCTTTTTCAATTTCACAGCACATATCCGAGATGTTGTTCCATGGATGTTGTGTATATAATCTTAATAACACACCAATTTAGTCAGGTCCGCCACAGTACCTTAGCTATCATTTAATTGACTGTGGTTTATATCTTGCATATTTAATAGTTATGTGATTTATCCACTTAACCAAAAATAGACAAATATTAACAAATGTTATACTGTGAACTCAAATTAAATATGATGGTTTTATGTCTCTGGATTTTTTATTGTACTAAATAAAGCTCACAAGCTGAATCTGTAGAGGAAAAAAAAAATGTTCCTAATTATACCTTTCCAGTTTCTTAAAAGGAAATCAAAGCATGATTGCTGATACAGCTAAAAAAGATCTCATTATGTCCCACTCATCCTTAGCACCAGGTCTTTTTCCAGTAGCAGGTGATCTTTTGATCTCCTCCTTTTTCCTCCAGGTTAACTGTGTTCAGCGTTTGTCCGAAAGGCTGCAACAYGTCTCATGACATTTCATAAGCTTTATAAATTTCATTTTTCCCTTTACTTGTTTCCTCTGGTAGTTTTAAATCAGTTTATCTCTCCCACAGAGCAGAGGTCCTGACCTGACAGGGACCTTTGACCGTCACAGTGCTAACACAAGAGCTCACTTATCAGATCCGAGTGCCTTGGAAACCCAAAGACAGCTGGCACTTACTGAGAATGGGAGCTTAGTAAAATTAATGATGTACTGAAATGCACAAGGTAAATATTTTGCTATGTTAGAAGGGCATATATACCCATAAACCTCATCCATATGGACACCACACATAAGTGGGGGCTGAGCTGGAAAGGGAGAAGCAATACTGAGTGTCAAAAAATGGTTGCTTTCTCTCCAAAAAAAGTTTGTTTTTTTCTTCCCACATTTCTATTTTCTATAATTGAGTTTTAAAATCAAAGGGAGGTCACTCTGCTTGTCCTTGGGCTTCCTGAAAAATTATTGAAAGTCAGAGACATGTGGAAGACATCATGACCTCTTCTGCACACCCCAAGAAGGGGCAGCCAGCTGAAATTCTTAACTCAATTTGTCATCTAACTTATGATGAACACTTTAATTAAATAAAATATTTTGGGGATATCATCTCTAAAATGAAATTTTTATATCAAATGCTAAGCAGTGATAGAAATTATTTTAGCTAACATATCAATTTGTTAATTTTCAAGAAAATAAGTTAGGAAACAGTTGCATTTTTTGCTTGGGAAAAAAACAACCTTCAGCCATTTACAGTTTATTTAATGTCTTATAAAAGCAAGGAATACATAGCATGAATGAAGTTTTCCTCATCACTGGAGAAAAAAGAACTGGACTATCTGTGGAACAATCCCTATTTTAATTATAGCTCTATATGGGTTCAAGTTTGCTATTGCTGCCACAATGTTCACGTTTGCTAAAATGTTTTCTGGGTATCTGAAGGAAGTTCCTGGATAATTATGTAATCTTGAGAACTTTAAGAGGGAGAATTCTCCGCCTCCAAAATTAGATGGCTCTCAGGAAATATATCTGGAATGACAAAAAATAATTAATTTGTAGTTTGATGGAGTAAATTTCAAGATCTAAGTTAGGTAATCAGTCTTGATTTGAAATTTCATATTCCTGCCTTCCTCCGCCATTTCTAGGTCTGTGCTGGGGCCAAGACAGGGAAACACCTTTTCGGATTTGGATTTAGAGCTGGGGAAGTGCGGCTATGGTCAGACTCTGCACAGCCCCATCCCAGCAGGGATAGCACTGAAAACTGGATCCGTTATTCGGCCGGGAAAATGGRCCTCGGATGTAAGGGTCACATTTCTCTTCATCTTCCTGGGGCTTCCTCACGTACACATATATGAAGAGTGACACAGTTATCTGGATAGAAGTAAGCTGCTTCCTAAAAGTTGTGAAGTATCTGTAGCTAACATTGCCAAACAAATTTTGTAATTGTGAGCAGAGGCCACCAAATCTCACACAATAATCCATCCAAGTATTTTGCATTTGTACCAGCAGATACACTGTGATTTATCAACGTTAAAGAATGGACAGATTACAGTATTCCTTGTTAATTATTTCTGCTGCTTAATTGTCCTTATAATATCCTGCTGAGAAGWGGCACCTCAGCTGGGTTTGAATTCCACTCACTTCAAGAAGAAAAATTAAACTAAACTTGCACTGYTTAGCAGAAAGGAGGTGGGGGGGAATACTGAGGGGAGATCAGCTGTAGTCTTCAAAAGTTTGTAGAAGGCATTGGCTCAGAGGAAAGGAACCACGTGTGATGGTTACAGTGGGGACCACTGGGCTGCCTGTGCAGCAGAGACTCTGGGCAGCCCCTTGAGGAGTGGAAGGTGCAACAGCTCTCCCTGCTGAGGTTTTTGAGGGCAGATTCAAAACATCTGTCAAAAAAATAAAACCTTGGCATAGCGGGTCTGCCCTCAGGAACTGGAGCAGGTGACCACTTGAGGAACCTTTCCAACACAAACTTATGCCATTCCTTATTTTGAATCTTTATGGTCATTTTCTACCTATTGCGTTAYGGCTTGGGTTTGTTTGCTGGATTCATGAGCACTGTAGTATCAGGTCTCTGTTTCTAATACGTACCCATACCCACATTTTAATTTAAGATTTTCACTATCATATAGATGCAGCATGTGTTGCCTTAGGCTACTCTTACCAGAAATGCAATCTTCACTTTCATGAACACTCCTAGTAATGTCAATGGGAAAATGTATATGAGTAGGAATATGCAAACAGGTTCTTTGTTCTTAAATCTTGATTATTCTAGTGAAAACTATCTTGGCACATAATAAAAGTGGTGCTACTAACATGTTAACAGGAATATTAATATTACTGGTGCAGTTGTGAAGATCCCAAAAGTTTCAGTAGTTTTTTAACAATGGATTATTTTTTTTCCACCAAAATGGTATAATTCAACACAATCGCTTGCCATTTACAAGCAAGYTGTGCATGTACTTTAGTGAGTATTTTCCTTTTCCCTAAGCACAGAAAAAAATCAGACCCAGAAGTTAGTAGGCAACCCCCCCGGCTTTATTAAATATAATGGCAGTTTTGCCATGCCATGGGCTTCAGTAAAAATAAATAAATAATCAGGATTTCAGTCTAGTCCTTACATGTCTTTGCTTTTCCTTCTTGATTTTGTAATTAAGCATGCTCTAGCTTGCTCAATACAGTTCGTGTTATTTTACAAATAAATCTTTCATTGGCACTATTCTACAGAAACAGACTAATCGCAATTTAGAACATAAATTATGGGAGTATAAATAAGAGATTGTCTCTTCCCTCCCCCCTTGTTCCATCTTCAAGTTTGACTGCGATTGGAGTGGGATTGCCAGTAGTGTTGGACAGTTTACAAGCTGTCTCCAAAATCCTGAATGATGTGTTTCTTGCTGAGTCTATGCCCCACAGGATCCGCCAAGCAGGCATCACACTAATCTAGTATTGAACTATTCAAGCATGTGGGAGTTCGAGCTGTCAAGAACTGTAAGAATCATATGCGAGAAACTCAGCTTTTCTCTTTTTCTTGCCCATTTCATATATGTAACTACATTTATCAATATGTTATGTGTTCATCTCACCACTAGCCTATTTTGATTTCTTGCTTTGAAGAAGCCACTACAATCAATCTGAACAATTCAAGGAGTCTCATACGTTCACTTCAGAAAAAGCTTCTGTGAAGAAAAGGCTTTTACAATTCATGCAAAATGTGAATGCAGGAGTAGGTAGCTGAAATGAGACAAATCTCAAAGTGGTCACAGACTTTCACTGAATCCTGAACGCTTCTTCAGAATAGATATCTAAGCCTCTTTTTCCTCCCTTATCTGCAAACATTCTCAATATGGCCTCTGAAATCAGCGGCTAGTTTGACAATCAAAAGTTTTTGCAAATCATTAACAGCCCCAGTTCCCCCCGCCAGGTTTAAAGACAGAGAGGAAGAAATGGGCTCACCCAGTGCAGTGGGATTGCTTGGCTGCGTGGTGCTCCTGCTCAGGCTTGCCCTGTTCCTGAACGGTTTGTAAATGAAACAGCATGATTTGTTTTAAATACATGGTTTGGCTTGGCTTTAAGGTTATCATCTAAAATTCTGAGCAACTCTTCAGAGATGCCTTGACACAGATTTACTCCTAGGCTACACAGTGTAATTGACTCTGCATTTCTGAGAAAGGCCTTCAAGAAAGAAGGAAAAAGCTCTAAATTTTTGGTCATGCTCAGTATGGAGAGTGACTGTTGCGTACAACACAAAAAAGGTTAAGAAAAGCAGATCAAGAAGGCAAACATTCCTCAGAGTTGTTATGTGACCCCACAAATGGAAAAGATCCCAGTCTGAGCTCTCTGTAGCAGAGTGGGCAATATCTGTTTCAATAAAATGTTTTTATCATTTATTATGTCATAAGCAAAAGAGTAAAATAAACTGTTTATTATCGTGTATAAAATGCTTTTGACCAGCCAACTGAAAAACTAATTTCATTTTCTCATTACACTGCCTTGGGCATCCTTTAACGTCAATTTTTATTACAGACAAAGAAGGGAAATTAAAACGATCAGTTACAGTGAAAGAAAAAACATTTGTTTCAGAATTTTAAAAAGTAAGACTAATAAGCACTGAACCTGCTAATCATTCTTGGTAATTATCATTAATTTTGCAAGAAATGGAAGAGAGATCCTAGGGATCTGTGTTTTAATGCCCCAGAAGGAACTCTCCTGTGTGGAAGTATTAAGGTCTCTAAGAAAACTGGAAACAGCAAAACCAGGAGTCTGCAGAGACTGCTAGGTCTCAGTGCGCTGGAATAGGAAAGTTAGTTAGATAGACACTCCCTAAAGGAGAATTAGAGGCATTTTTCTTGCTTCTAGGTGGAATTTATTGGTCTCCTTTGGGTACGATTAAACCAGCTTCACCAGCACAGTCACATGCCTTAACATCTTCTATACTTCTGAAGTGCATCAGATGGCAACAGTTCTATGGACTTACCAAACAAGACAAGAAAATGCCTGCAAGGGAGGCCACCCAGAGCCCCCCCACCCCYCAACGGGTCATGTCAGCCCTTTTCCTCCACAAAGAAGCCGTGCTAGAGCAATCCCAGACTGAAAGTAGGCCCCGTGGTGATCCCCGAAAGAGACASAGGAGAAAATAAATAAATAAWTCTGCACTTACCAGTGGCCCAGTAACTCATTTTGTACTGTGGCTTTTCACCAGGCATGAAGGCCTTTTGGAGACACGTGGCCAGGAAATCGATAAGCAGCAAGACTGAAACAGTTGACATAAGGTAAGTATTTACAATTTTGTGATTTTTTTTTTTTTTCTTTTCTTCCTTGAAAGTTTCAGAGTGCTATTGAGCTCATCACCATGCAGTGCCTGGCAGAGCCTATAGTAAAACATTTAATCACGTGGTTCCTGCAAGACTTTCGACATGCTTCAGTTGCTGGGGGATTAGCAGGAGGGAGGACCTTCGTGGATGTAACATGAAATGTCTCTGCACAGTGGTACCAGAAGTGATGTGCTTCTTACAAGGAGCTTCTGCCATAAAGTCTACCAAAGCAGCACGTTCCAACAAGACAATAACATAGTGATTTCATAAGAAAAGAGAATGTCACATCTTTTTGTCTAACAATGTCATAGACATTTCCAGTATAATTCCCAAGTTACTCACAGATGTAAGAATTCAGGCTATTTGTTCTCCTGGGACAGTTTTAGGAGCCATCCTGTTTCCTTTCCTTCCTTTTCCTTTTTTTCCTCCCTTTCCCRTCATTTTCTTTTTCTCAGAACACCCTGGACTTCAATGGGAACGATAAGTTTCAAATGATGACAGAATACTACCTTAAATGACTATCACTGTCTTCCATGGGAAAAACTCCAGGGAAGTGTATGTATTAATACATGAAGTTGTAATTCAACTAGATATTGAACAATCATCTTAAGATAATGGAGTTGGTGATGGATGGAGGAATGACGGCAGAAGTGTGCACTATGAATACAGTCAGCTCAGTCATTTTCTGGAGTCAAGCTATAGGGAAACAATCCTTACTCATCTGCAAAAATCTAATTAGAAACCTCTTAAACTCTGCTAAAATGCTAATTCTTAGGGGGTGTTTACTTTCAAAGCATCCTCCAGGACAGTCCTTCCTGGGACCCAGGTGAGATGGTTTGCTATGGTTGGTTCAGGCCTGATCCTCATGGGTCGGGGCAATCCCAAGCACAAATACAGGCTGGGCGGAGAATGATTGAAAGCAGCCCTGAGGAGAAGGACTTGGGGGTGTTGGTTGATGAGAAGYTTGACATGACCTGGYAACGTGCTCTTGCAGCCCAGGATACAGTTGGCCTTCTGGGCTGCATCAAAAGAAGTGTGGCCAGCAGGTCGAGGGAGGTGATTCTGCCCCTCTACTCCGCTCTGGTGAGACCCCACYTGGAGTACTGCRTTCAGCTCTGGGGCCCCCAACATGAGAAGGACATGGACCTGTTGGAGTGAGTCTATAGGAGGACCACAAAGATGATGGGAGGGCTGGAGCACCTCTCCGATGAAGACAGGCTGGGAGAGTTGGGGTYGTTCAGCCTGGAGAAGAGAAGGCTCCGGGGAGACCTTATAGCAGCCTTTCAGTACTTAAAGGGGGCCTACAAGAAATCTGGAGAGGGACTTTTTACAAGGGCATGTGGTGATAGGACAAGGGGTAACAGCTTTAARCTGAAAGAGGGTAGATTTAGATTTAGATAAGAAAGACATTCCTCACTCTGAGGGTGGTCAGGCACTGGAACAGGTTGCCCAGAGAAGTTGTGGATGCCCCATCCCTGGAAGTGTTCAAGGCCAGGTTGGATGGGGCTTTTAGCAACCTGGTCTGGTGGAAGGTGTCACTGACCATGGCAGGGGGGTTGGAACTAGATGATCTTTAAGGTCCCTTCCAACCCAAACCATTCTATGATTCTCTAATAAAACTTGCTCTTAATATGCTTGCAGGAACCTATCACTAGCTAATGGTATGCAATGCAGTTTGCTTGGATCTGTAAAATGATCTAGTCTTTCAGGACATAAAAGTAATAACATTGGATTAAGGGTACAAGAGGTGCTACAATATTATTTCTGGAAATAATATTTCCAGAAAGCAGGAAAGACAGTTAAAACAGAAGACAATCACTATACAGAAGTAAATACAGTATTTTGAGAATACCTTCTATTATTCTTGTGAATATTCTCAGGGGGATAAAGAGGCTTTATATCACAGATAATTAAATGCAGGCTCTTTACTATTATATCTGTTGTATTCCAGAGAGCAGTAGGTTATAGGGCAATAGACTGAAATTAGATTTTAGCAGAACATGTGTCCTGACCTTTCTTTAAGGCAGATCTATTTACTTTATAATGCAGTTCATCTTGTAGGAACTGATGTACTCATAGCCAGTGTAAAGGTTAAGACATATGTGACTCTTAAACCTTCTTGCTTCTAACTCTAACATAATTCTCTTTGTTTATATTGTGCAAAGAGATATTTTAAATAGCCAGTGCTGAAAATAATCTTTTTTGTGGTGATATTAATTTCAGCTATCCTAACGTTTATACATGCAGTGGAGCAAATGCATTTCTAAATTGCATATCTAATGTACCTGATCTTCTCAGCGTAAATCAGAGTAGCTCCACTGAATCAAATACTGAAGCCAGCAAAATTTCCCTGTTTATATCTAGGTACCTAACTTGGAGCTTAAATGGATTAAAGCCAGATTTACATGATTGTAAGTGATAAGATCTTGGCCTCATGTATTTTGATACATTATGGGCCAGATTGTGAAACCCTCATGTCAGTGGCACAACTTGCATGAGTAAGTGCTCACTGATGTGACTGTGGGCTGCACAATCTGGCTCTGTATTACACAGATGTAAACAAGTAACCAAGAGAAAGTTATTAAGTGGCTTTGATGATCTCATAAATAAACACGTCATGACACTTAAGTAGCTTTAATAGTATCAGAACCACAAGAAATATGTACAGTCCTATATTACAGATGCCCTGTGTTGTGGTCTTTAAACATAATGGATGAGAGCTGATTCAACTATATCATGCCATGATTCTGGATACCATTTGATTTGCAGAGAAAAAAATAGCATAAAATAGGACAGTGTTGCACTATGCAATGCAAATAGGAGGTTTTGCACATTCCTCACTACTCTTTACTGTTGTTGTCTATTGATCACCCAAAATCTTTTTCCTTTGGCTTGTGATCTTGGGTTTTTTTCCTCTTGTTCTTATTTTCTCTTCCTTTATGTAATTTATTTTCCTAGTAAGACCTTCACATTTGAGCACTACCCTTCTTTGCAGTAGTTAAATTTATCCACTAATACTGCTAGCAATTGAACACTMATGCATATAATAAACATCATACGTGTGTGCGTATGTTTGTGTGCACATACACATTTCACAGACCTTAATACACATATACATACATTAGCAAATGTTGATTCTATGTACATGACGCAGGCTAATTTACAAGAAACAGAGTCGTAAATTTAAGCGGTGACAGCATCCAAGGTCTCAAGGCAGGTACTATGTAGGGATCTCTCAAAACGCATGCCCACCCTTGGAGCCGCTGCTATGTCCTAGCAGAGCAACGCTTTGTGACGTGAAGTTCTGCTGCCATTTAGGACTTGTACAAACACGTTCCCATAATACATCACTTACTCAGCAGAGTATGAGAGATTACTGAATTAGCTCATTGACCATGCCTGTAGCTCTTAACCACTAAACACTACGTAAATTATCACAGCCAAACACACGGGTCTTTCTCTGCCAACAGTACCATGAACAATAAATACAAAAGAAATGGAAGAAAATAATATTTTACTTTCAGAAAAATGGTTGGTCAGTTTAGGGAAGTTTCCTTTAAACCTAGTCTGTTTGACCATTTTGATAATGATCAAAATTTGCAACATACAGGGATAATACTTGAACCTTCAATTGGGTGGAGAGGGGGAAGTGAAGAACAGCACCTCAGCAACTTCTCAAACATTGCAGGAAGCAGAACAACAGAACGCTTTTACAAAAGAAGCTTCTAGAAATGAAAGAGCAACTAAGAGATTAGCTAATAGGGCCTGCTGGAGATGCTGTGGGCTTCAAACTTATCCCACCCCAAAGCTGCTTGCTTCTTCCAGTGTGGATTTGTCATGGACTAGGAATCAGTCACTTGCTGAGGCGCAGTACTCAGCTCACAGCACATTCACCAACAGTGGCACCTCGTGGGGCTGGAAATACAGTTCCCAAGGAGCACTCTGTCTATCTCAACATTTATTCTGAAAAATGTGTTTCCATTTGGGTCAAAGGAGATTCCCAACAAAGTTATCTGAACAAACAAAATAGAAAGGTAAAAGTATAAAATGTGTTGTGCACCTACACAGCAACACAAAATTCTACCTTAATCTTCTTAAGAAATATAAAAATATTATATGCCTTAGAGAAAGAATGATTTTTTTTTTTTAAATAATTTTCCACGTGTTAGTTTTTATACTTCTTGTCGTGCTAGTTTTTATACTTCTTGCTATCGCCATTCCTCTCATTCGTTGTATGGAATTCATATGAATTACAAATTCCAGTTTTATAAACCATAGTAAAAAGAGCAATAAGTAGTAAAACTAGGAGGTTTCAAGGGGACAATCTGGACCGATAGCTCTGTTCTGACATGATATGATAAATAGTGATTCATCTGGCTGTTAGACCTTTCTACTGGATTATCCCAAGTCGGGTTTTATGCCGTGTGTGCAGACACATGGAGCTATACCRCAGGTCTTAGCACGGTTAGCAAATCGTACCAATGCGGAGTCCCAGCCTGTGCAGAGGTGATGGCTCAGCSTGGTAAGAAGGGTTTGCAGCTTGGGGTGAGGTGCACCAGCAGCAAGGGACCCCAGAGCCCTCCGAGCAACCTGCCTCCCAAATACACAGCACCTGGGATCATCTAATTTCCTGGTATCAAGTCATATATGTGGGGTATACAGAGACAAGAAGGGTCGGGGAAGGGTGTTTGGCAGGGATATTTGCTCACTGGACTTTTCGTCTAAGGACCAGGGAGTAAAAGATGATTTTAAAGGATGACCCAGGGTAGGAGTTGCACTACTGCCTGCCCAGCTCTCTGGGCAACCGGGCTCTCAGCAGGCGCCCCAGCTCCTCTGATACTCCTTCTGTCCTTCAGCAAACTTTCCTTTGTCTTATGGCCTCCCAAGTGAAGAAGTATGTCTTGCTAATGGAATTCAGGGAAAAGGGAAAAAAATATTCYGGTTTCTATGTGAGAACCAGACTTCAGAGAAGCCCTTATATATTTTGATGGAGCAGCACTTGTTACCAGCAACAGTACCAGGAAAAAATGTTACAATGGCTAGTAAATACAGCTGCAGCCTAACCACTATCACATTTGCTGTAGAAATGGGAATTTGGAGGGCTGCAACCACTAATGTTGGTACCATGAAGAGCTGAAGAGAGGGGCCCTCACAGTGATGCAGCAGCATGGGGGGATTCCCTGCAGCATCYTCTGTGGGTACCCAGAGACACCAAGGTCTCTGGCAAGACCATAAACTCTGCCCCTGCCATAAGAAATGGGAGGCAAAATGGCAAAGAGAAGCTCCCTCTTTYTCCCCTCAGAGCGAAGCTTTCCTGCAAGAGGAACGATCTGTCCTGGAGTAAAAAAGCACCTTTGAAAGGAGAGCGCCCATACGATGGTTGCTCTATGCTGTCCGCTTACAGGAGTGAGGAGTAGCTGCGAGGCTGTAACAGAACATAGGGCACGCTGCAGCCCGCGCTTCCCGGCGCGGCTTCCGCGGCAGCCGTGAGATTTTCCCTGGGAGCACTGAAGTATGCACAAAGTGGCYGTGGGGAAGTCCTTGCAGCCCCTGGCACAAGCGCCTCTCCCCTCCTTTCCCTGCTCTCCCCCTTTCTCTCGTTATGTGACATTTCCCTTAAGTTTCTAAACCCTCTTTTTTTAGACAAATGCATATAAGGGCTGCATTATGCGCAGGGAGATAAGGGAAATGATGAATCATGAAAAACAGTAATTAATGCTGAAATGCCATGTGCGGCATTTGAATACATTGCACGAGATTAGTGTTTTATATGGATATTTTTTTTCCAATAAAAGACTAGGCTTTCTCTTACAACTAAAATAAAGAGCAAACTACGGAACAGCACCAAAACCACAAGCTTGGTAACCATCCTCAGTAATGTAATTTCAAGTCCCACAAAAATTTACTTATTCTGGTAATCTCAAAATCTCCAGAGCAATTACCGCCGGCATAGTAAGGGATATCAGCGCTGATTTTAATGTGAGCGAAATGGCTTCTGCAGTGTTCTTAGAGGAAAAGTAGATATATTATGGAAAAGGCCTTACATAATAACCTTTTTGTAAAGCTTGGATGGCAAGATGATTCTGTAAGACACTGAAGTCACATGTCATTAATCAGAAATGACAGTCTTTATTCATGTATATTTGACTGAAACTGCATAATTTTAGCCTCCAATAGCCCTGGATAAATGACCTTAAGTATAGCACTTTTTCAAATTGACAGTGATTGATGATGGACCAAAAAATTATGAACACAGAAGAAGTAAACATGAAAAATAGACAAACCCTTTAGTATCACACAGATTTCTTGTTTTCACTTTTCCAACTCTTTCCCTCTCATTTTTTATCTCTATAACCTTGCTCATCATGTTTTAATCATTTCTGTGCTACTGCATTTGTTACATTTTGCCTGCAGTGCCCCCACACTAAACCCTGAGCTTGCTGAAAGATTCATTCAGATAAATGGGATTGATTTCATATTTTCCCATTCATGAAAAGAGTCTTTAAAGTTAGGAATTCTTTATGCAGTATGAAACTAAAGAAACTGATTACTTCTAGGAAGCATTTATCTATATCTCTTGACAAAACTGCAGAGCACTTACTCACGTGAGCAGCATCCCTTACACAATGAGTGGTTAACCAGCCTCACTGGGGCTACAGCAGCAGCCCTGCAACTTCCAAGTCCTTTTTATAAACACAAACCACCTGACCGACCACGGGATAAATAATGTAAACAATGTGCTTTAAGTAATTAAAACCCCACCCTATTGATCTTTTTACAAACCACTGTGTGCTCACACTAATTGATGAAATAGTAAAGAGAAACCAGCACCTAATTAAATTTGTTGTGCATAAACTAGTCCTCGTCTGTAACAGTAACCGCTGCTGGAATTAATTACCGACCCCACCTCGGACCGGCACAGCTCTGCGCTGTGCCTCGGCACCAGCTGATGCTCCCTACACAGAGCGGACGCAGGTCTGAGCCTGGAATTAAATACAGTTGATTTTAGTGTCTAGTATCCAAGTTTAGTATCCAAGTGTCTGCTTGGATACGAGCTTGAGTTTATGGCAAGACATCTGTACTGGGGACAGCGTGAACAAGCACGCTGTGGCAGAGGGGGTTCCCCTACTTGCTGACGGGGCTGGTCCGTCTCGCTGTGACCCACCAGGATGGGGCCAGCTGGGAGATGGGAGAAGGGCAAGCGCTGCCCTGCACCTATTCCCTCCGCCCTGTGCAATCAGTCGTACGGCAAGACATGGTTTCTGATTTCAGATGGGCTTCAGATGGTGTAGTCTACAAAACAGATTCCATACCATAAGCAAAACGACTGAGGCAGAGAAAAGCCAGTGGCTTGCAAACCACGTAAACATTTGGACTTATTTTGTAAATYTCCTTACAAAAAACTTTAAGATCTGAAGATGAAATTAGAAATAGATGGTGGCCCTAGTTTTWTCTCTTCAGATCAAGTATGAGCCAAGTATGAGCACAGTCCAGAAATCACCATAGCCCTGCTATTTTATTTTGCTGYCGAGGCTGATGGTTGAGCTGATCCATCACACACTGTTTGATTTCCCCGTTGCAGTCAGCAGGGCTGAGTGTGTGGCAGTGGTTAGTCGTCCTAGCAACTGAAACACAGTTCTAGATGCTGCTTTTATCTGGAGCTATACGACAACACAAATCTCTTCTGCCTGTCAGGCTTAAATGAAAAGTTTTTGGGGTTTTGTTTAGTTTTGTGGCGGTTTTTAAACCAAATTATTCTTGATTTGAGCAAGTACTGGCAGTTGTTATGAAGGTAAAAATGAACCTTTAAAACTGCTTCCATTGGTATTAATTCACTGTACTCTAAAGCTTTGAACTGATTCTGGAAGATTAAAATTCTGCATCATTTCATTAAGAACACACTGGTGCGTGTGCTGTTAGCCTGTACAAAATGAAAGGCTTTTATTGGCACTTTTCTCTATCATGAGAGTGACTTTCATATTGGATTAATAAGGCTAATATTGCCACTGCATTATCACTTTATGAAAATTTGCTAATGAGATTTGAAATTGCTTAATGAAAATATCCCAGTGCTTCCAAACACCTACCCTGCCGACCACCTGCTGAAAGCTGGACTGCACGGCCACAGCGGAAACGGGGAGCGAGTAGTCAATGCCAGGAGAGACAAACTTTGATTTTCTCACACACTGCATCATGTAATGTCATTCCACATCAAGGTCCCCTGAGTTACACCACGTCAGCCCAGCTTAGGGCTTCACGCAGTGTAACAGAAGGCGACACGGTGTAATCCAAAGCAATAAGCTCGAAAGAGCCTGTTGCCTCATTACCTCACTTGTGCAACGGGGCTGGGTGCTGCYGCAATCGATACTCCCGGTCTGCTGAGCCCCGCACCCCGCTTCGAGCAGGGTCAGCGCAGGACCCCGCACCGGTCTCCACACTGGGCGGCCAGACCACCGCCTGCCCCCAAGCGTCGTGGGCAGAGGGAGCGGCTGGAGTACGCGGGGATATACGCTAGCACAGACTGCTGACAGTTCCCATATTTCAAAATAGAAATAAAAAAGCCAACCCGAAACCAACAGCAACAAAAGTTATTCCCTGCTGTTTACTTTGAACAGCTTCCACTTTTGGGTTGAAAACGAATGGCGCTTTACCAGACATGTAGCTCTAAGCTTAGCCGGTCCCACTTTGCTATTCCTTGCACTGAGGAGGCAGAGGGATGGTTTGAACACTTGCAGGAAGCAGCTGCAGTTGTGGATTTGCAAGTGCGAAGATCTTAGAGGCGTCCACCATTCAGACACCCCCGGGGAGCCCTTTGGGGTGAGGAGAACAATCGTGATAGACATGCAGACCAAGTCCACAGATTTGTGACAGATCCATGAACAGGACCGGTTCTCACTTCTTACAATAATTGCTGAAGGCCATCCAACTAGTCTGGAAAGCAATAAAGCTCCATTTTTTCCCTCACTTCCAGCTGTCACAATTTTCTACTGGGCCATGAAGACAATGAGAAGGAAAGCTGGAAAAGTCTCGATCATAATTCTGCATTCCCTGGCACATTTCTCAGCCATGGAATTATGCAACAGAGGAATCTGTCCTCGGGTGTCTGCTCTTCTCCTGCCATAAGGCATGGCTTGTAACACTGCATTCAATACCCAATGAAACAAAAAGAGCCCCTCTCTGCAGGAGGCATTTGGGATGACGCTAGCTGCGCGAAGGGCTCCATGMAGGGAGCAGTGTGCTGTGCTCCAGGAAGCGCTGAATGCCAGTGTTTGTCCAGCAGGAATCTAGAGCATCTAAATTTCTCTTTTGGTTTTGTTTTGTTTTTCTTYTTTTTCTTTACTATCTTTTCATCCAAGTGAAAAGCTTACGGGGAAGAGCCACTGTGCAGTTTAAAAACAGATTAGTGAGCAGATGTTCATCTAAACCGAGCACCCACCATGAATTTTTGTTTATTACTAGATCATGTTTAGACCACAAGAAAAATGAGACTGCTCCTAAAGTGTGCATGCATGCGTTGCTCATCAGGGCCAACCTACTGCTGGTTTTGATGCAGAAAACCCAATCTTGGAGGCACAGCCACAATAGCACTAATAGGTAGCCTTTAGGTCAAGCAGTTTACTTTCACACTGRGCTCCTGGTGCCACCCAGATTTGCACCAGCTGAGATTCACCAACACTACAGAGACACCTGATGTCCAGCTGTGGGCCATTAGRACTCATTTCCAAGCTTATAGCCCAGACCATTTTAGATTTACTGTTTGGTTTCTTTTCACTTCTCCACAGGTTGGTATTGTTTCACATCACACCTGGGAAATATGTACACCTTGATTTGAGCACTATGCCAACGGCAGGTGGATCTATCGGTTATGTCACTAATTAGTCAATCCTCAGCACAAAAGGCATAAGCAAAGTTACATGAATCAATGTTAGTAAAATATTAAAACAAGGACTCCCAAACAGTCTACATGTATTGATCAGACAAGGAAAACAGCAGAAAGAAGCAAAACCCCAGCCCCTGAAGGACTCGGAGCTCCTCAATCTCATTCACACAAAGGTTACTGTGGCATCATTCTGGCAACATAAAGATACCTCAAAGGGGATATAAATATTCAAACCTTAAGGCCCATTTATATTGCTAGAGGGGGGTAAAATGGCCTTAGGGTAAATGAGAATTAAGATAATAGATTTTAAGGCCAGAAGGGATCACTGTGATTATCTAGTCTGACCATAGAGTTTTATTCTATCATTCATTTATCGAGTTGATGTCTTCTGGTAGCAGGAATGCATCTCAGTACCACAGGTGTTTACTGCACAGAGAGCCATCAGGGTATTTTGCAATGAATATGCCAAGGCTACACGGTGCAGTGAAGCACTTGTGGTATCCTGACGTCCCGTTTGTAAGAGCTGGGTCCCTTGTGTTTGGGCTAAATCCCACCAGGCTAGGAGTGCTCAGGCTAAYGGCTTTAGCATTTTGGCTGGGGTACAGCAACCGAAACAGCGGTCAGGACAGCCATCCAGGGAAAGTACTTGTTAAGAGGATCTCTTTCTTCGATGGTTAAGGCAACTGTAAACATGTAACATGTGTAAACGTGTAACACGTGTAGACATGTGCAGAAGTCACAGCCCGAAAACAGAAACCGTATTTATATTAATCCCATCCTTCTGCTGCTGGTGGTTATGGTCATTGGTGGAAGGAAACATGGTGCTGCAAAACACAGTGCTGAGAAACACGGCTCTGGCAAAATGTGAGGATGTGGGAAGACTTCAGCTCTGAGGCGGATGCAGTAGTTCCAGTCTGAAACACGAGAGGATGCAGTCCCTGACCTTGGGGCCCCTCTCCCATCCTCCTGGGTACAGAAGTTCATATGCATGGTGCTGGATCAAGCTCTTTGTGCTCTAGATGACCTACTTGTAAAAAAATTGGGTTCAAATGTAGGCCCTTGCAGAAAAACAGATGCTGCAAGTGAGCTGAACAATCTTGGGTAATTAAATTGTAATAAAAAAAAAAATGCTTCATTCATTAACTCTGATAATTGACCAAAAAGCAATAGGACACCTGCTATCTTCATTATAACTGCCCCAATATGATTCAGGGTGCAGCCTCCATGTGGAACAGGTCATTTAGGTTTAACATGGCTTCAGATTATTGTATTAAACAGCTCATAAATATCCTCGCTTTTTATTTCCAATCACTGCTTTCAACAGAGTTTGACCAAAGATGAATCCTTAGCCCGGGATTTATAACAAACAGTGTTTCATCAGATTTCTAAGAGTGTTCTCATCTTCTTTTGCCCATTCCTCTAGGCCCTGTCTAGCGTGAAATGTAGTCTTTAGAGATCTCTCAAAGTTCTGTGGGTGTTGCCTCTTATTTTCTTTATTTGTTATTTAAACGTGATAATGTACTGTCTTATTGTTATTTTTATTATTTACAATGTGCCAATACATGGAAGTGTCTCCCCTGCAGAGTACAGTCTGATGCAAAAAAGTACTGGAGATGCAAAAGAGGACTTTTATTTTTCAGTAGAGGGCTTTTTTTTTACATCCTGCACAATAAGGATTTATTGTCTAACTGTATGGATGTCAATGCTGAGCCAATTCCATGTCCCAGTCGGACGGGGTTCTTTCTACAAWAATATATTTACCCAAATAACAAGCGTTGTGGCAATTGGTTGCAAGGATCCAACCAAACACATTTCTCCTGGTTTTAATTTCAGTAGTAATGGAGTAGTGATAAGTRACAAGAAAAAGAAAAGATGGATTCACATAAAGTAACAATTTTGGTGGGTTTTTTGTACTGTCAAAACTACCCAAAGCTCCTAAATCGTGTCTTGAGAATTTTAGCTAAGCTGCTTCTTGGCCGTGTTTTCTAAGGGCTCTGCTTATTTTCAGTTTCAGCTGTACAACTTGTACAGCACATTGAATGATTTAACCAAGCAGATTTAGAGTTCAGTAGACAGTGTTCTTTGTTAGATTTTAGTCACATACCAAATTCAATAGACTCTCTACTGCAAGCGTACGTCAAAATGCCAGGAAGGCATGAGACATTGTTGAATATGTTGGAGTTTATTGTTTAGAAAAAATTAAACTTGGTCTCTCATTCAATCTTTAATTAAATAGTCATACTCTAAAACTCAAGGGACAAAGGAAAAAAACAGAATAAAGACAGTTGTTCTGTAAAACACAACAGATATTTCTTTATATCTGTATTGAACAAGTCAGTATATGTCATCTTCTCTGAAAAGAAATACAAGTATTTTGGGTAAATGTGTTCCAGGCAATGAATTACCATCACTACTGCTCGCTATTACCTACACAAGATCATTAATGAACAGACAGCTTTTCTGCATAAATAGAGCTCTGTTTGTTTCCTAATAAGAACTGCYATCATATTCTCTGCTGGTGAGTTTTGGAAAACAAGTCTTAGATCTCTCTGTAAAGACCTCACACAAAAACTGAACAGCCATATGTGATAGCTAGCTAAAACCCAAGTAATTTCTTTGCTCCCTGTCTGCAAATTTGTCCTTAAATATGAATACTGAGCAGACTGTATGTTAGATCCTAGGCGTCAGGCATCAGCATTAAATTGCTTAAGCCTGAAGAACTGCCAGGAGTCTGCTGAGCCTCCCATTTCAAGGAATCCTTTCAAAGGCCACTATTAGTGGTCTGACCACAAACCCACCCAACTGGATTCAGAGTGGGAACACTTGAAAAGTGCTCAAAGTGTGGGGAACCACACCACAGAAAACCAGCAGCCTTAACTATGTCACCCCTGCGATGCTGGAAGTATTTGCATTCTCCAGGGATCACCGTGGGAAGCATGCTATCCTCCAGCAGATTTCTTGCTTAATTTTGTTAAACCATGGAGGCAAGACTTTCATTTCATGCCCTCCATGGGACATGGTCCCTACCACTCTATGCCATGTTTGCCCAGACAATAAAGCATGTCATCAACCTACATTAAAAATAACAACGGTTTTGGCTGCTTTCTGGCATTGACAGTGTGATTGTCAAAATAACTAACAACAGAAAAGATAAATCTCTTTTACCCTAGTAATTTCTAAATTGTGTGACAGAAGTCCTTTATTCCTGCAAATGTAATGAGAATGGGAAATGGTACAAATTCTAACCCATCTAATTACAATCTTTGAACTGTAATCTTGTTCTCCTTACAGACCTTATTCACAGTCACTTGCAGCAAATCAATCAGTAGCACTTTAAACTGGGCTTCTTAATATTCATATTCTTAATTATCTATTTAATGTGGGTAGTGAAAGTTCATTATTCCTGTTCACTCCAAATATTTTTAAATGAAGTTTTACAGGGTTATGACCAAAACATGAACTATTTTCTTACACTGAATAGTGAAGGTGTGCTGTTTTGGCTGGGATAGAGTTAATTTTCTTCACAGTAGCTAGGATGGGGCTATGCTTTGGATTTGTGCTGGAAGCAGTGTTGATAACACAGAGATGTTTTCGTTATTGCTGAGCAGGGCTTACACAGAGCCAAGGCCTTTTCTGCTCCTCACCCCACCCCACCAGCGAGCAGGCTGGGGGGGCACAAGGAGCTGGGAGGGGACACAGCCGGGACAGCTGACCCCAACTGACCAGAGGGATATTCCATACCGTATGGCGTCATGCTCAGCATATAGAGCTGGGGGAAGAAGGAGGAAGGGGGGGACGTTCGGAGTGATGGCATTTGTCTTCCCCAGTAACCGTTACGCGTGATGGAGCCCTGCTGTCCTGGGGATGGCTGAACACCTGCCTGCCGGTGGGAAGGAGTGAAGGAATACCTTGCTTTGCTTTGCTTGTGTGCTTTTGCTTTACCTATTAAACTGTCTTTATCTCAACCCATGAGTTTTCTCACTTTTACTCTTCTGATTCTCTCCCCCATCCCACTGCGGGGGAGTGAGGGAGCGGTTGGGGGGGGCTTAGCTGCCGGCTGGGGTTAAACCACGACAGAAGGTCAGTAAAGTCATCCGATTAGCGGTGATCAAACAGCAGCCACAGTCTTACAGGCAGGAGCCTCCATCTGTTCCCATCGAAACTGAGAGTTACTCGGCCAGTTCAGCAGAGCAGGGTTAGGTCAAAGCTGAGTGGTACTCAACTGTAGTAATATTTGAAATATAAAACAATAAAAAATCTCCTAATTTACCTACAGTTTGGTTAAAAAAAAAAATTAGCAGTTATTGTTCAATGCTCGACAATTAGGCTTAAGGCTTGGAAGAGACTAACTTAACTCAATATAGTAAATTTTTCCATTTCCTTAGCCTCCCATTTTCACAGATTTTGCTTAATAGAGTTTGTTCACAAAACTCAGCTTTGCCTTCCCCATTCTGAAACTTCCCAAAGCCAGAGTAACCTTTGCAGTGGTTTTAAAATTAGTCCTTTAAACATAAGACCTAAAAATAGGCATAGCAAAGGTTTACCCAGACCATTCTCCAGTGTCCAAAACCAGCTGCTGTGGGACAAGGGTAAGCCCAAGACACACACAACATGGTATTTTCCAAGATTGCCTTCCAGTCTCCAACAGGTTTTATCTAGGGGACTTTCCAAACCAGAAATGGTGTCTCTGTGTTCAATAAACCTGAATGGATTCTCCTTGATGACCTGTCCATCTTTGAACACACATAAACTTTTAGCATCCTGTCCTACAGTTTGATTACATGTTCTGCAAGAGCAATGGGATGGCCGGTACAGGTGCTTTACAGGCAAGGAATGCAGGATTTAACCTTTTTCATGGGTATGTCAGGGCAGGTCTTGAACTGAGAGTACCGTCACTACGTGGCAGCTTTGTTGTTTTGGGTTTTTTTAAGCAGAAGTTAACTTTTTTATTTAGTTGAACAGGCTTGAAGTAAACTCTACCGTCTTTCATTTTCGAACTGCAATAGCCAATAATCACTTACAATCCAGGTGCCAGGGAGGTGTGCAAGAACCTTTTTAAATGTAAAATAACATGATTCTGTGACAAATAGAAAGGAAATAATTTTCAATCTAAAAGCAGTTGGAAAATTCATGATGTGTACTCATTAAAAGTGCCTTCAAGATATCAAGACAGGCTTTCTTTATAAACACATGATGAATAAAAATGGTAAGTAGCAGCTATGATGTACAAAACACTTCATTGAAAACAGCTGATTTTGGTTTATGCTGCTGGGTGTTTTTTTTAAAGCAAACCTGTATTGCTTTAAAGAGCTGTGTATGGACTAAAAGTGGGAAGAGGAGTAGGGAAGAGAATATAATCCCACCGATATGTGAAGACAAAAAAAAAAAGCAAGATTGATTTGGTTTTGTGACCAAACGTCAGGACAGTGGAGACAGCATCTGTTTTTGTAACGACTAGCTGCTTAATTGCCTAGGTGTGGAAGGCGAGACACCGCACTCACAAATACGTGAATCAAACCATACTTCAAGGGGAAACAATATCAACTCTTTCACCACCAACTGCGTCCCCAATTTTTCCCCACGCTCAGTATTGCTCACAATCATTCATGCAGGGCTGCAAAGCTAAACAGGGCTGCCCTGGGCTCTGAGTCAAAACAGCCTTCACCTCGCTTACAGCGGGCACTTAAGCAGAGCTCTGAGTTACAATAATTCTTTTAGTTAATAAAAGTATTGAAGCTGCTCTGTCAAGATTTGGTCCAGTAGCATCAAAGCCATTGCGAGCTTTACAATTGATTTCAAGAGGTGATGGTTAAAACCCCGCTGGCACTAAACTAAAACCATAGGATGGAAATGCTGTATATGATACTGTAATGGGTTAATGAATCTTTATTCAAGTGCTGTTTAATTCACAGGGGAATCATCTATCTACTCTGCTCCAAGGACTCAGTTTCTTTCAGTACCTGACCAGCAAATCTCAGCCAGAGCAGTATTTGCCCTGAGCCGCAATCAGCCACACACCCTGTGCTTTTCCACGTAGGAAACCCAGGAGGATGTTTTAAAGAAGCAGACACAGTTATCAGCACTTAAACATCCCAGACTTTAATTAATCACCAAGAATAATAGCGTCCTGGTTCAGCTTTTCATGAAGTCACCTATTTTATCTGCTGCTTCAGTTTTGACAAAAACCTCCTTAACAAACTTTTCTTCTCACTTCATTTTCATAGAATGAAATCCTTAACAAAACCAAAAACTAAAATAAAACACAAATCCTTTGGGAATTCTCATTATTTCTATTTCCAAGGCCTAGAAAAAGATGAGATGGATTATGAGCAGTTACAGGCTTTTCTACTGTTCTTAAAACTTAATTATGTTTCCTACTCAGGAACACACTTCATAAGGAGCTTAACTTTAAGCATGTGCTTAAGAGTCATTGAATCCAAGAGGAACAAGGTAGAGTCAGGACACTAGCAACCAGAAATGGTCTCTTAGCAGGCCACAGATACTATTAGCTTATCTCCAGGTTCAAAGGGCGACAGAAGCCATTGGTGCCTGTGGGAGACTTTTAGACTGGTTTGATTTGATCGGGGCTTTCATTAGTGTTTATAATTTTTCTGCAATTAAAATCTTAGAGATCTAAGCAGATTTTTACATCTAAACACATGCCGAATCGGTATCGCCTGAATATCAATAGGCTTGAACACATGCTTTTGCACTGTACAGTAAGGGCTGAAATACAATTGGGCCAGCCTGCAGGGGGTAGTGCCCCATACCCAATCCCAGCCCCAACAAAATCCGTCACAAAATCAGCCAGCTGAATGTGCATTTAGTAACGCTGCTCTTCTCACTAACCAAACTGCACCAGCAGAGAGGATGGCAGTGAACCCCCTGGAACTGTTTTCCTTTTGTAGGCAGTTCCAATCAATTACACCGAGTCCCACCTTTCTCCTCATTGCCTTGTTACCAATTATTTTTCCGTAGCGTACAGTGGCCACTGGACAGATCAGTGCCACTTTACAGTATCTACTATCCCAAGAACAAACTATCCTTGACCCCAAGACATTGCAATTTGAGCAGCTAATGCTTTGCAACAGAAACAGAAAAACATCAATCAATCAGAAGTGCAGGATTACAGGCTGGAAATCATACCTCTCCTGTCCCTCCTTCTCCTCCCCAGGCTTTTAATCTTACAAGGGAGACATCATAACATTTTCTACGTGCGCATTAAGCTAGTCCTTTCGAATAAATTCGTATTGGCTGTAGCTCTGGATCCTCTAGTGAAGGTGTTTGAAGGCAAAAAAAAATCACCAACCATCACTTGTTTCTTTCTGCTTACTTATTGCTGGGGCTGCACAGTTCACAGCTTGCACACTTTCTGGTGTTTTGCAGCAACCTCGGCTGGGGCTGCTGGCAGTGCCTGTGCCTGAGCCAGCACGGCGGCCACAGCAGGGACCCTCCGCGCCAGCAGTTCCCTGGAGGCCACCAGCACCCTCCGGCACCAGCACCGCGGGCGTAGCTTTCCAATTCAGGCAAGTTTTTCCTTCCCGCAACGCCCTGCTCAGGCAGSACCTTCAGGAGCACCCTACGTCGGCAGGACAGAGAGCTGGGAGTGACCTACCAGSTAAGTGCTCAGAGGACACCCGCGAAGCGGGTGCACCTCGAAGCACCTTCCTATTTCCCCACGCCTGATGCAGCCAGCAGTCAAAATGCCCTCAGCCCRCAGCAGGGCCAGCGCGAGCCCGGGCCCGCCGTTTCGCAGGGGAGGTTCCCTCTCCCCTCGGGGGCTTCCCATGATGGGCCTGAAAGTCACTTTGCCGTCGACGTTGCCTGGCTGGGACYGGCCGGCTGGCTGTTGAGAACAGGCTTCAGAGACGTAATGACATGGCCTCAAGTCTGCATAAAAATGAGAGTACTGACCCAGTAGTAACAAACAGAAAGTAACATTTGCCCTGAAGAACATAGCTTGGATAATGCCTACACATGCCGTGCACCCCGCAGGGACTCTGCAAGACTGTCATGTTATTCCCTGTTGAATATGAGGAGCAACAAATACAATTCTGGAGGAATTTTTACTGCACATAAAAGCCCATGCAGTCCATAATTTTGAGAGAAAAAAGTTTTAATTCTTTGGTACTTTCAAAGAACCTGAAAGCTATTTTATTTCTTCTTTGTACAGTTTCTTGACTTATTCAGCTTTTATTTGCCCATGTTCTCTGTCAAGACAGTACCATGTGAAATGCTTCTGGTTTGCTGAGCCAGATGATGCTGACACAGAGTGCTCGTGTACCCTTGCATTTCCTTGGCTGCCAGATGTTGGCTGGAGATGTGTGTAATTAAAATCACGCTTCCCCATACAAATGCTTATTTGGAGTCTCTGCTCCGAGTAGGGCAGCAACTGCTCCTTGCTGGGGTTTCTTAAGGGTGCAAATTATCCCAGAAGAGATCGTATATGTAGTCTATCCCAAGATACATAGATGAGAAAATATCTAGTCATTACCTTTTCCTAAGATTACTTCCATTTCATGCCTTTACCAGCAGAGGAGAGGGCTTCTGCAGTCCCCACCCTGCCACCTGGCAGAACCCGAAATTACCCCCCATGAGAGCCACGGCCCTGCCACGGACAGGCTCGCACAAGAATTGTGTAACTCTCCAAAGAGGTGACCTTCCTCTGCTGCTCAGGTTCGTGTTATCTCAGTCCATCTGTTTGTTTGGTCCTCTTGTGCTCCTGGCCTCCTTGGAATGGCCCTGGAGAACTGTGAGTTACTACCCGAGATAAAAAAGATAAGGTCAACAGTCTTGCCAACCGGGACGGAAAGGACTTGAAATCCACCTTTACTACATTTGTATGTTAGCCAAAACTCATGTTTGGTTAGGAATAGTACAAGTATTTTGCATTTTTTACAAATAAGGCACCTCATACTGTTAGCAGCTATTACCAAGTATAATTGCACTGTAGTTCTATAAAATAAAATGTAATATAATACTTACACTTTCCAATTACACAATAGCAATTGTGACTAATTATACAAAATCTTGGGCTTCTTTATGGCTATTTCTAACACTGAGTTTGTGTACACTATATAAACACCATCTGTAGAGAATGTAAGGCACAACTTCTGTTTGAGCACAGATATATAAAACTGTATCATCTTTTCAGTGAGCTTCCAGTTAAACAGCTATTGTCTGTACCTTCCTCTAAACTACATTAATTCAGCAACTTATCCTTTTGGATTCACAGTCCCGCTTCATTGCATCCAAGCTTACATACCCCCAGCACCTTCTCTTTATTGCAAGAACATCTATGCATACGCCCGCGCCCCGAATCCCTGCCTTCACCCCCATCCAGTCCCCCCGGGCTCCGTCCGGCGCGTGTACCACCGCATCCTGCCCCGGCCCCGCCGTGCGCGGGTAGGATTATGCACCAGCGCTTGACACAGAGCTGGGGTTTCCAAATTCTTGCCGTGAAAAGCTTTTGAGGTGTTTCAGTAGAAGGCTGCTAGTTGTGAATACCAAAGCAGGGTATTCCCTTCTGCAGCGGCCCCTTCCTAAGTATAAAGTACAAACAATGAAAATGAAAAGCAATAAAAAAAGAGAGATCTGGGCTTCGAATGCTTCTTAGGGTCAAGCACTAAACCCTCTTTTGACAGCTATACAACCCACACTTGTTCTCCTCAAGAGAATTTGACCTCAAGTAAGGAATTGAACAAAGTGCGTATTTTGTTTACAGTGGACAAATACGTTGTTCTAAAGCAACAAACAAAATTCAGATAAAATATACAGATAACGATAGGGGAAAAAACCACACTCCCAGAAAATGAAACCCCACTATAATTTATGCAAATTTAAAAAAAGAACAAAGTATTTCTGATTTCATTGACTTTGTGTTGTACGGCAGAAGGTTAATCAAACTAAAGTGTTACATTTCTCCTCTGTTATTGATTAACCAAAGTCAAATAACATTATCATTTTGCTTAATGCATTTAAATCACGAATATTTTCCCAGATGCTCTGCACAGTCACTTTGCAGATTTCCATGGAAGTTGTTTACATGCTGAAGCACTGAGCCTGGATAGAAACACTTTGCTGTGATAGCAACACATACCCAACAGTTTTCATTTTTTCAATTCAGGAGGAAAATTGCTGTTCCTCCCTCTCCTTCGAATTATCTCTTTCTGCAAGAATTATTCCTACATTTTTTGAAACAACTACAATGCTCGTAATGGCTGCATTTTTGTGCCCACCTTCAGCTAAGCCCTGGCCCAAAGTCCCCTGAAATCACTGGGATTATTTCTACTGGCTTCACGACCTCTTTTTTAGCCCTGAGTACACTGCAAAATTGGTCTTAATGTTTAATAGGTCCGGTGCGCAGTGGAGTTGCTTATGTGGAGAATTTGGCCTAATGGCATAGAAGTGATCTCCTGCCCCCCGCAAAGCGACTGCAGTTACACAACCGATCGCGACAGGGCCAAGAAGGTGCAGTGGCCCACGACCGGCCGATCTTCCTCCCTTTRAAATTATCAGTTATACCTCGCATCGACTTTTAACACTAAAATGATGCGAAGTGAGATGAGGACGGAGCCCGCGCTGATGGACTCGCACCCACTGCCTGCCGCGTCCATCAGCTGTGCTGCGGGCACCGCGCCCGGCACAGGTTCCCAACGGGGATCTGCCTGTGGTGCAGCTGAACTGGCAGAGATGCAGAATCATGTATCAATTAATTTTTGCTGATCAGCAGCTTTGAAAATGGAAAGAAATAATCAGAACAAACTCAGCCTTGGGTTTAAAGCCAAGTACAGCTTCAGCAGACTTCAACAGAAGTGAATGAGAATATTACATTTTTATTACTATTTTTGTTCAAAGATGTTTAATTTGTCCAGGTCTGCTAGCAAGCTCTGGCTGTTTTCTGAAGTGAAGGATAAGGATTTCATTTGCATTGGGATAAAAAGAAAAGGAAGAAAAAAAAGAAAGGCTGCTCATTTCTTACAGAAACACAAGTGTCTCTAAATTGACACTTGGAATTACGTGTATTCCACCAGGAGCTCAAGATCTGCCATAATACGCTATCTGCTGTAAATGACCAAAACACTTATAGATTTATCTGCCACAATATTGTAAGGGAAAAAGTCTGTTTATACAAGGATGATAATTATCACTAGCTTCATCTATATTCTGCCAGTGCCACAGTATGCTGAGCAGTAACCAAATCCTTTGGCAGCCCGTGCTGCAAAGCACCTAGAATATTACCAAAAGGTCCCCAAACGTATGCCTCATTTTTACATGTATTTTAGACATTTTATAAAATTAAGTGCACACATCTGGACATCTCTTTATTTCAACAAATATGTATCACATAGGTGGACTATTTATTCATTTCCTTGTGATCATCAGGAATAGGAGGAACAAGAAGGGGGTCTGGAAGAGGAGAAGCTCTTCAGGAGGAGCCTTCCATCGGTGGTGAGCAGGTAGGAGCAGGGTGCAAGACCTGGCGTGGGGCAAGTAAGCCCTGGTTGCTACTGTGATTAGCAGAGCAGAGAGAAAGGCGGAAAGGAAAAGTGAGAAGAAGCTGGGAGGAACAGGGAATACGATTCGGTYGATGCCAGAGTGCAGCTCCACAGCTGCTTGGCCCCGTATCACTGGAGTCAACAGCAAAACGCTCGCTACCCCGTGCTATGGGCACACACGGAAGGGCGCTTTTGTGTAAGGCTGGAGCACAGACACGGACTGCTCGCTCCTACCAATTTATACTTACATATACACACATACATGCATACATCGGTGCAGCAGTAAGAATCCCCTGATCAACAGCTGATAYGGCAGAATTTTCAAAAGTGACTTTCAGCACTCCAAAATTAGGAACAGGAAAGAAATTAAGCAATGGTACAGCTACTTATTTTTTAAATATCCATGCTGTATGGTCAATTCTCATGATTCACTGAGCACCAAAACCAATTCCAAAATTAAGCACCTATAACCACCAGTGAGAAAAGTATAACCCATGGGATTTATTATTTATGTACTTTATGCTAATGCAATGTATACGTTTGTTATCAGTACACTATGGGATATAGCATTAAAAATAAACCAGCCTGCAGTAACTATACCCTTTAGGTTTCACAAATATTGCCAGTAGGTATAATGGTGCTTTGTTTGCCTGTATTTAGTCTCTGTTTTGTAAATACAAATATTTGGTCAAGGCATCTGCTCAGCCAAGAGCTGTGACTGCTGATCCAGGTACAGGTTTTCAGTCCTGTGCACAGTAGAAACCCATCTAAATGAGTGAGTATACAAATCACCAGCCAGGTGGTTAATTCTTTACACATTTATGATGATGCACAGTCACTGAACTAGCACAAAGGTTAGATACCTGTACTTGAAAATCAGATCTGTGACTCGGTTAGAATAGATTTTAATAAAAGAAAATGCAGAAAATGTAAGCTAGGTTATGTTACTTTTAGGTTCTGATTATTCTTATTATCGCTACTTGGAATTGTTTGGAAAACAAATAGAACATTTTGCAATTAGACCCCTGATCTATGAAAGCACTTGAGCAACTGTATAACGGAGCATATGAGTAGTCACTTTAATGAAATTACTACTTATATACATGAATTATCCACTCATTTTAAGTGATTTGCTGGATCAAAGCCTTTCTGTTTCAATTAGAGCTGCAGAGTTAAAGTAATGTAACAGCTCCAGTTTGGAGAAAATAACAGACCAAAGGTGGCTGTATCAATAAAGATATTCCCAGAGGAGAAAGAGAATAAATGATACCTGTAGGAAGTGCCCATATAACTACAYCACATCAAGTACAATTATCCGTTCAACCTTTTTTACCTAGATGATTAAAATAAATTTCATTTCAAACCTTGTAAGAAAACACTGCACTACTTTGGTTTGTTTAGGGGCTGAAGATGTTAATGCTCCAAGAACTTGGACAAAAACCACTATTTAAAATACCACTTCAACTTTTTAACTGAGGCAAACAGAGTACATTATAAATCTCCAGCGTAGCCTATTGAAGTGTCAGAACAGCTCATTCAAAGCAATACATTCTCTTCTGAAAGATTCTCGTATTATAATCGAAAATTCTCTCCCTCGGATGCACCTGAGAAGCATTAACTTCTTGGTGACTTTAAGAACCAAATCCTTTAATACAAACCTAGCTTTTCCCACAGGCACTTGAAAATATTTAGCATTTTTTCAGTTGAATGCAATTTTCATAATAAAGTAGCTCACTCGGCTACCTGACACCACAGACAAAGACACCGAGTGAGCAGCTCCTGCCAACTTAGGCAGAGCATGATCGCAACCCCCAGTTACATACGTAAGCAGGCTTTTAAACATCCAATTGCTGTAACAATTCAAGTAGTTTATGTATTATACGTTATTGTTATATATTTTATTCATTATTTGTAACATATATAGTTTATTCTGTAACGTCCAGACACAAGTCTCGCATACACGATGTCTTTCAGTCAACCTTAACGGAGGATACAACAGACCTTAAATTTCTGTAACATTTAAATTCTACCTCTATGACCAGTTTTAGGATACCGAAGCAGCCCTTTGCTACTCTAAACCCAATTTGGATGCCTAATTTTAGTTTCTGTGTTTTAGGGGCTGGTAATCAGAATTTGCTTAATATAAGATCCCTTCTGCTACAAAGTAGATTCCTCCACATAAACGCGCGCTCCTTTCTGAACGGCACCGGCTCATCACTCCGGATGCTGCTCCCTACTTTTAGTCAACTGTTCATTTCAATTTCACTGGCAAACGTCAGAAAAGTATGGGAATGAGGTATATTTTGGTCTGTGCCAAAATACTCAGTCCAGTCTATCAAATCCAGAATGTTCATATTTGACTGCATCTCTGGCAGTTTCAAGGGTACCATTTTAAAACGACAGTGTATTTTGTTAAATCAAGCCCTACAATGATCCTGTTTTACTTCCATCCACTTAGCCTATTAATGCAGGCTAATACTGCGTGTTCTTGCGGCAGCAAAACCTAAAGTGTACCAGGAGACTACAGTGATAGATTACATGTACATGCTGTGTCATATCCAATTAACTCAAATTGACTGTGTACTGCATTATGCTGTTAGTGCATGGAAGATCAATAAATATGGAGAAAATCCAACGAGGCTCTCTCCATTCCCATCCAATTCTAGTAGGTCTGAGACAGATCATGCTCCTGTGATGTGTGTGCTGCTGCTGAAGAGGGCAGGTGGTGCATAGACACCATTCAAACTTGGCCTATTCAATCTAAACTCCTCTAACTCGCCATTCATGCATAGCAAAACACCATCTGGTCCTATTTTGCCTCTAGCAATCACAGCTGACCAAAAACGATAATAACAGCTGTTGCAAAACAAAAGCCAAACAAAGGGGGGAGGGAAAGGTTAGAATGAAGTCCAGTGCTGCAAAATACTCCATGAAGTGAGAAATGGAAAAGGAGCCATTCAAATAGCCAATCCCCATTGAAAAGAGTCAGTGCAAGACTTCTGGTTAAACTTGAGATATTTAATCCATCTGTCCTGCAAACCACAATGGTCAGGTGATAATATAAAATTGAGATTATGTTGCATAGAGGTATTTAAAGCCTTTGTTCTCCAAGTTAGAAACTAATGACCCTGTGTCAGCTAAAAATTAAACCTCCTTATGTTCTTTCATCATGTGTCAACCTGGGTTAATGTGAAAGTAGAATGTGGTTAACCGGGGTGATAAAGCATCTGAAACCTCGGGAAAAGAAGGGAGCAGTTAAGTGCTTGTAAATGAGATGAAGGAAAACATTCTTTAAACTGTGCACGGCACTGAAATCATATGGATACTGCATTTTTCCRGTATGAATTGCATATTAAGCGATTTAAATTAACAGTTTTATTTATGACCTATGATAGCAAAGCTATTCACTTAGACTGAGGGAATATGAACACCAACTTGCACAGTTTGAAACACAAGATGTTCTGCAATATGCTATTGTGGGCAATGTAAAATATAATTTCGTAGCAAGCAGGGGGATGCTCCAGTTTTTCAAGATTCAAATTTTGATATTTAAAATGTACAGTCCTGCTTGATGATTAATTTTTTTTTAGCTGCAGCAATTAAAACTATTTTTCCTGGAATTGACCATCAGTAGTTCAGCAGCTCTTAATCAAATGTGATAAAAGCCAGGATTTATGAAATCATTTAATGAGTGTAATAACACCTGCTTCTCGCTGCAAATAGTTGAAAACAGACTTCAGTTGTAATTAACTCTTATCACTAGTGACATTTTTCCAACGATACTTCATAGGTCTTCAAAATGACAATTATAGAACTAATACACAATTACTGTCACATGCAGTTTAGCAATTATTTCTGAAGACATTTGTCTAAAGGTTTCCAAACGACTACAAAATGGTTCCCTTTGTTATGTAACATTGCTTAAAACCGACACACACAAAAATCTCTCCCAACCGGCCTCTGCCGTGCCATTTCTAATGCAGGCAGGCTTCCTCGCGCTTGGAATAAACATCCGCCGTCCCAGACATTATTAGATATCATACTAAGGCTATTATGAGCATGGGTAGCTGTCAACTAACACCTATTATGAAAAGCTTCAATTTATACATGATTTTTTTTGCTCCAAGAAATCTATAAATTTATAATTAGAATCTCTTGCTGTTCAATATTTGTACATAATAAACAGAGTACCTGAGGACGATGAAATATTGAAAGCTGAATTCATTATTAATAAACTCACACGGTATAGTACCTCTTCCCTCAAGTCTGGCTGCCACTTTTTGGAGATCTAGATCCCATTATTTTTTGGTTGTGGCCTGCGCGTGGTAGCCATGGACACCGCCTCAAACAGGATTAGGATTCTGCTCAGGTTTGACACTTGCTGGTTTTAATTTTCATTTTATCATAAGCAGTTTAAGATTGTTGCCAGTGGTAATTTGCAATTTTTATCAAGACCTCTTCATTATAGCTTCTGACAGGACAGATGCTGTAATTAATCATGCAAGACAACTGGGGATAGTGGTCAGACTGCACTCGCAGTACAGCTATTGCAGGCGAAGAAGGGAAAGAAGAAAATAAGGATTTCTCCTCTCCGTCAAGCATAAAAATGTATAAACAGCACTAATATCCTGACAACACATTGGAAGTGAATGTTTCCAAATCCTTCCTGTGAAATACCTGCCCGCTCCACCTCTCTTCTATCACGTCCTACTTTTATGATAAAATATAAGTCAGACAGCTCGGGATCAGTCAGAGTCAGGGGCTTATAGACGGGAAGCCCATGGCAGTACCTGCGTTTACATCTGAAACTCAAAGGGACAAAAAACCCCACAATTTGTGCTTATTGCATCGCTGAACGCTACTGCCRAGAGACAGGTTCGCTGTCCCGCTCCTGCGGATAACGGTAACGCAGGGACCACGCACGCTTTGTAACCCCACCACCCGCCTTCTCGCTCTGAGGCACGGCGCCGAAACCCCAGAGAAGGTGTACGCGACTCGCAGCAGCGCGTCTTTACGGATACGAGAGCTGATCCCTCACTCGGTTCCCATCGGCACCTATTTACCCAGTACGTTTGATAAAATAAAAATCCAAAAAGTTAAGTAAATTTTCCAAGAAAGTGTTTTCATAAGGAAACATTTCTGGGTTTTGTATCAAAGACTTATGCCCATCGTTTTACTGAAATGTCTTTATTCTATAGCAAGATAAAAGCATTTATTTTAGATAAGCAAAATACAAACAACTTAATTGCTGCTATCATAACTCATAAAAAAGTATAAAACAGCATAAAAACACAATAAGCAATGTAGCAATTAATAATTCATGTTACCAGTGTTTACATTAAAGCCTCATTTATGAAAACTTTACAACACATGATATGAAAACTTACAACTTTTAAAGAAAATATTTACATTGATTATTCGATTGTGGAGTTTCATTTAAATATTCTACTGGTTTTACAGCGTATTAAAAACTCTTGCATTTTTCATCTTAGCTTTCTGTAATAACAGTTTTATTTAAGTGCATTTCCCTTTTAAAAATACAGTGTATTAAATCTGAAACTCATCACTTCGACACAGAATATAATATTCACATTTGTTCTGTAATTGGAATTAACGTAATAGGGTAAATGTCAATATATATTTTCTTACAAACTATGGTAGGTTTATTTGGAGAAATGAAGTGAAAGGTTGGGTCAAACATTTAAGTTCACTTACTTGCATTTGTTTTTCTGCAGACATTTAGGAGAGAAAAAAATTAAGAGCTTTGGCAAAAATCTGTGATTTACTCTATTTTTTCATGACAAAAAATGCCATCAACTAACTCATGTCATACAAGTATGATTGTATGAAATCCAATCACCATTTTACAGGTAGTTACAACTGTGCTTTAAGGGCTTCATGAGTTCATACTGCCTCGAAGTGCATTATTCACTTTTAGAGAAAGAAGGGTTATATCATATAACTCTGAAAGGCCATTTCGCAGTCATAAGGTCCAGGTATTTATTAGGCCATTTGATTCACATATTGTAGGTAAAGCTTAAATAAATTAAAAAGGCATCACATGAAAAAGAGCACAGCTTTTTTTTTTTTAAAAAACAAAATGATTTATAGTCAGCTAAAAGATGATACACAGCTACATTGTAGTTCTTTATTGCCTATCTAATAGACACTTTAGAGGATCATTTGATCTGTTATGCATCCCTGCATAACTACCATCAACAATTTACAGTTTTCAGCCAAATATGGTTTACCCCTACCCCCTCCATCCACACAAAGCCATGTTGCAAGACCATTTCTCTTCAGAAAATACTGACCTGTGATAATACTTGAGTCTGTGTCTGAGATTGTATTTGTGCCTGGTGCTGCTGAGGTGCTGGCGGAGGGCTCCCAATGGCAGGGATGGGAGAAGTGATCTGAGAGGCTACCGGAGAATGCTGCTGAGGAGAAGGCTGTGACTGGTGTTGCATATGCTGCATTTGCTGCTGCTGCATTTGCTGAAGCTGTATGTGCTGCAGTTGCTGTTGCATTTGCTGTTGATTAATTTGCTGCTGAAGATGCTGCTGCTGCTGCAAATGTTGTTGCATGTGGTGCTGAAAATGCTGCTGTTGCATTTGTTGTTGTATTTGCTGATGCATTTGATGCTGATGTAGCTGCTGCTGTTGCATCTGCTGCATCTGTTGCTGCTGGAGCTGCTGTATCTGGTGCTGCTGGCTTTGCATTGAGGGACTGACTTGAGACGACGATGGCGTTGCCACCATACTTGTTCCCATAGAGCTTATCAAGGGAGCTGCAATGTTTGTTGGCATGTTTGGTGCAATGGTAACAGAAGCTACAATCTGGTTCATCGGCAGCCTCATGGTTAAAGGTTTTGGAGCAATCGCTCTGGGAAGGGACTGTTGAAGAGTTTGAGGAGATGCCGATACTGTTGCGTGTTGAGAAAGAGAAGTATTCAGAATAAGGGAGGAAGACAGATTTGTGGATGCCAACGTTTGCTGAACAGAACGAATTGTCTGGGCCTCAGCAGACTCTGCAGCAGCCTGTGTTTGGAAAAGAAATTAATTGTATTTTTAACAGAAAAAACATTGTTACTGTTTACATGGAAATAAAAGTCATGGATACTCAGGGAGACTTTTTCATCTTTTGTTTTCTATCAGAAAAGATCAACCAGCAATCTGAAAAAGATCATTGATCCACCGATCCACACATCACTTCTTCATCTGTGTCTGTACGGTACCTCCAATTCTTACTTGGACAAAAAACTAACTCGTGCCCTTGTTCAACACCAGAAAGTCACAGATGTCACGTACATTGTGCGGCTGAAAAAGCTAAAAAGGGCCTAACACTTCCTATATTTATATGTTTTCAAAAAAACCCTCTTCTTTGGGAGACAAATCTGAGCAGAAGCATATCCCCCCGCACCAGTTACCATGGTGTAAGAGTAGTGTACAAACACCGAAACTTCTCAAACAACTTTTTTAATTTGCTTGTTGCAGTTCTTCGCATCTAAGGCATCAAGTCCCAGGCATCTACAACAGACAAAAGCCTAAGGGAACGCTGTCAAGGCACCAGCCGAATACCCCGGCGCGGCAGTACAGCTGCATCGGCGGGGTGCCCCGCTGAGGGAATCCTGCCGGCTTCCAGCGTCCTGCAGGTTTCTGATGAGACACACCTGCGGGAAAACTACAGTCCAAAGAGGCCTATTGCAATGAATGAGGCGTTCTGGTGCCTTTGAAGGCATAGTTTTATTAGGTATATTTAAATATATTGTGTATATTTAAATTAGATATATTTAAGTACCGAAGGTAGAATTCGTCTCTCAGTTTTACACAACTGCATTGTACATGACATGTAGAATAGTTGCCTAGAGTCCCCATATAAAGACAATGGAGAGAAAAAAGTCTCTGCCAGCACAATTAACTGACGTATTTTAGACATTCGCTTTAGGACGTGTCAAATTATGCTGCAGAAGTGCCTATTCCATCCCTACTCTCAGCAACAACCTCAGATGAAAAAGCTACAGCAAGGATGTCTTAAGTTAAGGGAGATAAATTATGGACTTAGAGTGTAATTCCCACTCACAGTCTTCCCACAAGTTATTTGGCAGCCCAGGTCCCATGGATTTGGGGAGAAAATATGATTTTTGCTGTTTTTGAAAAGGGAACTTAGGACTGACAAAATAAATTCCCTCAAAAATATTTACAATTCCAGTTGCCATTGAACTTAACATTGTGATACTAAAGGCTTTGAGAATATTATCTAAGTCCTAGAGACAACAGAAAAACACAGCTTCTCAACACAAGGAGAAGTCGTCTTCCAGCTTTCAAGAACGCATGTGTCTAATTTCTGCTGTTGTATTTCTAAGCATTAATTAAAATACACAGCAACTTTCTGTGTGATTTACTAATGCTCTGCAGTTGTACATTCAAATAAGTATTCTCAGGAGTTGGATATCATCACTTTCTTCTGTTGCTTTCTTGTGATCAAAGATATTTCTGTAATTGATCTTTATGAAATACTATTAGAGAAAAAAACCACCCTGATTAATTTTTACCCATATTTTAGATGGCCATAAGCATATTTCCATTTATGGTATTCAGATGCAACAGATCTACCACCAGCGTAGTGCTGCCAGTTAAAAAGGTAARCTCTCAGATAAAACAGCAGAGCTTTGTTTTCTTCACAAGTTTTATTTTAACTCAGGATCCGCTAAAATACTCCATGTGGCTCACTGCCAGCTAGTCCATTTATAAATGGACTCTCCAAACTCAGAGCCACCACGCATTTTTTTTCCCCCTCACCTGCAAGAAATACTTAAGCTTTGTCATACAATAACTGCTCTCCAGCTCCACGCAAACCAGGTCTGTCTTTTGAAAAGTAGCACTTGAGGAAAAACAAAACTCTGCGAATAGCTTGCAAATGTTAATGTCAAAAGGTCAGTATATTTTTCATGACTGAATTTTACTTTTGTAGTGAAGCGCGTTATTTTGCCTCCATAGATAAAGGAAGATGTACATTTAAAAAGTTATTGTTTGGTAATCATTACTGTGCCATTAGAGAGATGAAATTTTTTTTGCAGAGACTAAGCGGGGTTCAAGCAGCAGCAGAACATCTTGTAGAACTGTATCACAGACATCCTAGGATTCTACTTTTATTTTGTGTAACACCGCACCCCCACCCCCATATTTAAACACCATTGCCAAAAGCTAACCTGCATCACACCGAGGGCATTATTAGGCTTACCTTAGAAACAAGGCTTGCTCTATAGGCTGCAAGTGCCTTTAGGTATTCTTTTTTGGCAGCTTCAGTTTTTCTTTTATATACCTATTAAAAGAGACCACAATTTCACCAACCTCAATTATTAAGATGCTTTTGCCAGAATGCTCTCAAAATCACTTGCAAAGAAACAAAAAACACAGAACAAAAAACCTGAAAACACTCTACTGTTAGATGTGGTTTGTCCTCCCCGAAAGATCTAAATATTCTTGCAGGTGGTTACAGACTTTCAGGTCTACTCGATGGACTTGCTCAATTTATGTTTATTTATTGTGAATAAAAAAAGCTGCTAGAGCAGTCAACTGTTTGATAAGACTACCCATGCACACTTTACCTCCCCAGGAAATGATATTTTAATGACTCTAAGTAACAGGGATATTAGAACACTGAGTATTTCAGATGCTAAAAAGTATCTGCAGTAGTATAAAATAGCAAAAAATGCCTATGCAATATTTTTTTTAAACAAATATTCGAACTACATATAAGAAAAATCTTTATACCTTTAGAAAAGGTAGTTCATAGAGCTTGGAAAATTCACTTTCCCCAAAGCCAGTGTGAGAGAATCCCATTGAGTTAAACAAGAACAGTTAGGCAAAAATGAATTAATATGTATTTTTAATCATTAGTAAATTTAAAGTTCACCTTTAAATCATGTTCACCGTCATCTGTTAGATCAGACTAAAAGTTTCCAAATGTATTTCCAYAAACAAGTATCATTCATATCTCGTCAGAAGGTGTCCTATACGGGAATCTACTTCCATTACAGCTTCCATTAACTTACTGGGAGCTGCACAGAGTATCAACAGGCAAACAGCCTCAAAGGATTTTTTTTTTCTTCCTTCAATCCATGTGTAGGAGTTAGATGTGTATAGAAAGAAGAATAACCCTCAAGGAAGAACAAAACTCATCATTCCGTACCAAGTTTGAGTTGGAGGTAACATTGCACACACGACATTGTGATGAGGCACAGAGGATTGGCTTCAAAGGTTGGAAATCAACATGCTTTGTAACAAATTCGTAAGGCAGATCAAAGGAAAATGGTAAATGTGCTGTACCTTCCCCTCTTCTCTTGTAACTTCTGATTAACAGGAAACAAGAGCTTTGAAATAGGAATCATCAAAAGGTGGTCTTAACAGGACTCTAGGACAGTATCACCTGAGGTTTTTTTACAAACTGCCTTTTAAAATTGAAAGACAAACACAGCCATTTAATACTACCTACTGGCTCTTGTAACAAAATGCTTTTTAGATACCAGGTCTTCAGCAAGTTCAAAAATCGGTGTAGCCCTACAGAGTAAGAGGTCTACCATCAGCAAGTAGCGTGGTCCACTCAGAGCAGAGGTAGGAGGATTTTTTTACAAGGATTACTATTTTACGTCTTGTGAGACAACCCTGCATCAGTTTTTTACCTGTTTTTGTTCTTCTCCTAAACTGTCCCACATAGATGCCACTATTTTTGAAACCTCTCCAAATGTAGCATTTGGGTTCTGCCCTTTAATTGCAGCTTGTGTATCCCTGAAGAAAAGGGCATATGCTGACACTGGCTTCTGAGGCTCATTGGGATCTTTCTTTTTCTTCTTCTTTGGAGTCTTGGGCTTCTTGCCAGAATCCGGGGCAGCTCTTTTTTCTCCAGTAGCCTAAGAAACAGTCAATATATGCATGAAATAAGTCAGATTAATTCTGAAAAATTATTGACAGTCTGGCTTAATAATATATGGATAAAGCTACTATGTAGGCAACGTTTCGGAGCGCCCTGTTGTGCAAGCCTTTCTCCTACCAAATAGTACTTAGTCTCAGCTTAATCTCATCAGATCTACTGAAACTAAATGCATGAATAGTTACTACTCATTGTAAGCATGGTTCAGAGAGTCAAATCCTATGAGCTTGGCCTGAAAGAGTACACCCCAATGCTAATTTGTATTAAAAAAAAATTAAGATTTAATCTATAGTATATTTTGAATAGGCAATCTATGTTTTTCCATTAAGATGTAATTTCAGCAGTAGAGACTCAGAAGACAAGAGCTTGGAGGCATTTCCTGACTCCCAGACTCAAGACTGCCAACTCAGACATGGGTCMGGGGTTAAAGAGCCCGCCCTGCAGGCGAAAAGCAGCAGCAGCTCCGCAGTTTCTGTCCACCCGCCGAACACCCCCTGGGTCCCCCACCCACCCGCACCGCCCCTCCGCAGGGGCAGGCGCCTGTGCGGCAGCCGGAGGCTCCCTGCCATGGCCCCCTCGTGCCTCCGGGATGGGGAACCCCCAGAGCAGCACCCCAGGATTACAGGGGACTCGGGTCCCTGGGTGCTCCTCGCGTCCTGCACCCTCTTTTGTTGAACTATGCACAGATTGTCGCAACAAGGGGATRCATATACCTCTCTGATAGTCATTTTACTTTGCTATTTTGAGGATGCTGTACAATGATCCTTCCATCTGCAAAGTTCCATTAACTTAATGAGAAAACCTTCCACGGAACAGTCTAAATTAGGCCCTTTAAATATACTGCTATAATAACATTTGTGCTTTATTTTGTTGATAAAATTTTCCTTTTATAACAGATTTATTTAAAGCAAAATGTAAATTAACTAAACTTTCAGTTAGGAGAAAGCTTATTTTATTTCTATCTAAATGCATCTGTTTTATATGACTCCAGAGAGTACCGAAATGACAAAACTGTCCAAAGTTGATGAGTAAAGAGATTCACCAGATCTATAAAATCTGAAACAAATTATGAATGTATTAGACCAAATATATATATATATATGTACATTCTTATGTTTATTATTACAGAGGTACTACGGAAACTTCTTAAGTAAAGAAACTAAACAGCATGAATCGTATTCCCCTATACTGTAACATTTGTATTTTATATGACCACATTGCAGCTAAGATGATACTGCCACATTCATGAAAATATAGCATATAGACATGCGAAGCTTACTCACTACAGTGCATGGAATAACTTACTCTATTTGATTCATCTGCATCTTCTTCATTTATAGAGCTGGATGGGGAAGGAGTGGCTGATTTACTTGCAGGAGGGGAGGGAGAAGTGTGTGGCAAATTAGTGCCTCCTAAATTTAGCCCCAGCTGCGCACTTAGCTGAGACTGGTTAATGGTGGTTAGCTGAGAAGGAGGCATAATTCCCGAATGAGCAGCATCAGTCATATGGACAATAGATCTCATAATCAGAGAGTGATCCTGGCGATACTGGGAAACTTGTGCGTGACTCTGATCCTAAAAGAGATTGAAACATTATTTAGTCATTAGCAGTTACCATATASCATTACCAGCGAAAGTTATTTAGACAGATTTACAGAACTGACACTGTCAACTTGCAGTTTGTTTCATTTCTTTTTAATGAATTAAATGCATTTTTAATAAATTAAATGCAGCACCAGTTACCACACTTGCTCTGGACTTCACTTCTCCCCGACTTGTGGGTGAGGATTTTTTGTGGAATAAAAATTGCATTTTCCCCATTTTTAAACATTTCTTCTCTCGATGCGGTGTGAAATACCCACATAAACAACAGGGAAGCAGGCTGACTGACGATACAGGGAAAACACCGCAACTGAGAAGACACAAACTGCTGTCAAACGCAGAAAGTAAACAAAACCGGGGCGGGGGGGAGATATATCTATATATATAGAGAGAGAGAAAAGCATCTTCCTTTACTGACATTCARTTATTCTTAGCTGTTACTAGTAACAGTAGTAGGTATAAAACAATCCTGTCTGAGTGGGATTTTAAAGTTGTTTTAAACAAAGAACGCTGCCCTGCCAGGTCTCGAGTGCAGACGCTGCAGCACGCTGGAGAACCGCTCGAGTAATCCTAATCACTCCTAAAAATCCTCGATCGCAAGTACCACACAAAACTGCACATTTTTATCTTTAATGCAACAATCAAACACATGTGGAAGTAGGAAGCTATGTACCAATCACCGACTGCATTTTTCTTGCACTTCATGTCTCAGAAACTCAAGTGCTTGCATGGTTTTGTTTCTACTCTTTCTGGAGGGCACAAGCTATGTCTTCTTCTACACCTGCACAACACTTGCCACGTTTGTAAATAAAAAGAAGTGAGACCCTGAAGGTAAAGTCAACTGGAATCTGCCTACGAACAACTCAGTTTTTGTTATTTTTAACCACACATGGATCAATACACAAGGAAGGAACATTTAAACTGAAAGGAAGTTTTTTAAAACAGTTAATAAATGAAGAGAATAAACAGTTCACAAATTGATTCAGCAACCTGCTTAATCTATAGTCATTGTTTGAACAGACAGAAACATGAGAAATGAATTAGATTTTGAAAACTCCTTCATTATTAATAACCTACATCGCAAKTAGTAGCAGGTGCAATGATCCTTCACGAAATGACACAGAACAAACCAGCAATGCTGGAACCCAGCGTACAGTCCACCGGACTTCCACAACGCAGTTTGACCTTCCCAGTGCTCTCTTACTAAGTGTGGATAAGCCCAAACCAGTTTTCAAAAATCTGTGTCAGCATGGAGGTAAGTTTAGCAAGTGACTTTGCTCTTACTTTTTATGACTCTTCCCTCAACAGAGGCGGTGCTCTGTGCTCCTGAAAACCTTTTCTTGGGTGGGACGAGCGCAGCCGTACAAAGCAGCGATACATGYGTTAGAGAAGATGCACACCCTGCCTCATCCATCTTACGTATGAGTGCTGCAGCACGCTGCTTCCCTATAGCAATAAATCATATTAACTCTGAACTTGGCATTCGTGTGTCTTTCTGCTGAAGCCTACACAGAAAAAAGAAATCCTTCTTAGCATAAAAGTRCATGTAGTGTGCACCTGGATCCAGTACAGATGAAGCTAAGCCGGCAAGCTCATGATCCAGATCCTGTACACCAGGTCTCACCATCATTTTCCCCGTGCTTTCCAAGCCATTGCCAGCTTGGCTCATCATCCATACCACACTACGCTGCTTTTCCTGCTTCTTAAAATCTTTTAATATTTTCAGTAAAGGAGTGTACCTTAGAGATGAATGCATGTGCCAAAAGTAGAGCACTTGATACACAAAGATCAAAACATCAGACTTATTGGCTGAAATACCCATTTGCTTCAGGGTACCTTTCCGTGAAAATTTACTACTGTTAACTATAGGGTCATTTGGATTGTGACTTGTATTGGCAGTGACATCTGGAAGTCATTCAAAGTCTTTTGTAAAAGGATATCACCTTCTGCATATTACTCCATTCATTTTAGTTTACAGACATTACTTTCTTGCATGAAGAAAAACTCTGCTGGTAAAGCAAAGGTGGAGATCATCAGAATGACCTTCTCTCATAGAAATTAACTTTCTTCATGATTTTGCAGACAGTACTTTCTTGGAGGTGTTCTACACCTAAAAGGCCAGCTTTTGCTCCCTTTATTGTTACACAATACAGGCCTTTCTGGCCTTTACACCTAGGCAACAAAATGTGATGACATGGGTTACAAACCATTTACTCCAAGTCTTGTCATTTTGGTTGCATCTATGATTTTACTGAGACTAAATTCTCTTGACTTGCACTGACCCAGAATCTAATTTTATACACAAGCCCATGAATTCTTAACTGTCCCTTTTTCTGACACTATTTGATGCTTCTGTAGTTTTTTACATTCACTTACTTAATTCCAGTTTTTTCTTTTCTGTATCTTTTCCTAATTTTTTAAGGTTTTTTTTTTAATCTTAAAAATTTAGAAGTGGAAACAACAATAATTTGCAACTGGCTATCTAGCACCAAACAGATAAGACATATTATATAAAAGAAAATATTTTGTATCATTTCCAATCTCTTATCATTTACATCGTATGTGCATATGATAATGACAAACAATATATTTTCTGCACTGTGAATTTAGGTTATATGGCTAACCAATATCAAAAAAAATCACAAAGAAAGGAATGGGAATTTAATTTTTTACTTTGTGGTAGAGTGTTGCGGGCCTCAACAACCTATGGTACCTATAGAAGAGCTTTCAGACAAGGAAGCATAAACCATTTTTCATGTTTGTACAATGGTTTGGCAAGTAGCAAGCAGGTAGGGGAGCTAGTCAATAGCAACATTAAAGTCCACAGCATTTGTATAAAGCTCCTGAGCAAACAAAATCTTCCAAGGAGGAATCTATAATCAAGGAAAAATTTCCATCAGTTATCTTAACTCTTATTTTTTCCCTTATACTACAAAGACCAATACTGAACCAAAAGGATCAGTAGCATTTCATTATGCACAAAATGTTTATCGAAGAAATGTTTTAACACTGAAAATCATCTTCTATCAGGAGCACGCATGGAAATACAAGTGCACTAAAACATCCACATGACATCCTAATTACATTACTACATGAAAACTGAAAAGCTCATGTATTCAAAATAATCCACTGAGAACACTGAAAATTTTAGAGAATATCACAAGCTCTTTTACATAAACTTAACCAGAAATAAAAGTGATACACAAGTATTATGAGCATTCAGGATTTTTGTAACATTATGCAAAAATGACAGATTAGTTCTGACAAAAATTCATGAACTTCTCAAGCGGACAGAATCAAGTTTTGACTGAGCCTGGTCTGCTTTACAGTCTTGGATTGAAGCTAGGCAAAACTCGGTGATTTCAGCACAAGTCAGGCAAACCTCAACCACTGGTTTACTCAGCATGACAATCAAACACGRACATAATGTGTCAAACAGAAAACCAAAGAGAAATAAATAACTTGTGTGACTCCTCTGCAGACTGAAACGACTTTGTCCCAGATCTCTCTGTTGTTATCCTACATGAGTGCCACAAAAAAACTAAGGTATAGAGCCATTTACTGGGGGGAATGCCAGCCACCCCTCTGGTCTCTTCAATTATACACGTGGCTAAAAAAAGCTAAATATGATCCAAAATGTTTCCCCCTTCTCAAAACAACTTTATGGTGACAGTATGTAGGCACATAGGCTTTCTGTCACCACTCTCCCGCACAGCTCCAATAGCACACGTTATAAAGACATTCAGCATTTGATGCATAGAAGGCCTCATCAAAGGAACCATAAGGATACCCGTCCATCAAACTATCCTATGCTCAACTATCCTAATCTATTTAGACAGTCATGCCAAAGAAGTCATATTTAGTCATATTGCCAAAGGACACGTCTCACGGCATATGCCAAATATATCGCTTATTTTACTTTGATTGGTAAAACTGTAAGTTCTCAAAAACTGATAAAATGTCAATTCCTGAACGGCCACTGGAAAGCAAACAACAGAGTAATGAGACTCAAAAAAAAAGGAATGTGTGAACTTCCACGCTTTAATTTATACAGTATTATCAAAGGTGTTTTTCAACAATTACTGTACCTGAGCCAGCAAAAGCGAAACATACTACTGAGTACTAAGGGAAAAATTAAGGTAATAAAAGATAGTTCATTCTTCTGTTATCAACTCATTAAGCATCCAGTACTTAATACAGCTAATAATACAGCTAGTATTTATTTTGACAGATAAATGCATCCAGCCATCACATCAGGATGCCCTAATTTCCACTTACCCTGCATTTTGAGAAGCGTTTACATACAGTACTTTTATCCTGGATTTCTATCCTGATATAATTTTAATCTCCAGGAACATTCAACAAGATGTTTAAAAATATAACTAGCAACTTACTTTTTAGAACATTTTGAGTAATATTGAAGTCTTGATTAAAATCAATGTCTACAGCCTTCAACCATTTAAATAGGGAACACCTCCGGTGGGGTCCTTTCTMGCCACGGCAGGACTGAGCCCACGGAAGCGCCCACGGGACGATGCAGGGCTGCGATCTGACCCTATACTGCATCAGCTAGTTTCTTCAGGAAAGTGAGAAATCTGCCCACAAAAATAACTATGGAAAACCCAACATTTATGGTAATGCTCATTCCGCCCTGGTTTCAGAAGTTGACTTAAAACATTATATATTCTATTGCCTTAGGAATTTGTCACTGTCAATGTAACATAAGCTGATGTAATATTTTAAAGGATATATTTAAGTTGAAGCAAATGCACTGCAATGTAAAGAGTGAAATCCTCAGTTGTCCCTGTCTGTAAATTACTCCCTGTGCTTTTGGACAAGTCAGCGTATCTCTAGAAGAAATCCTCAACACTCTTTTTGTYCACAAGTAAAGTACAGATAAAAGAAACCATTAATCTAAATTTTTACAAGATTGGAATTCACTGCCAATCAAAACAAATCAAACTAACAGGATGCTTTTCTCTGTCAGAGATTAAATCCTTACTTAATGGAATACAAAACAGTTGCACTTGGTACTGCCACCACTGAAGAAGTGTCCTTCCTCTCCTCTCCTCAGATACCGCCATCAGTAATAGATCTGTCAAACTGCAGTTATCAGAAGATCCACTACAAGCAGCAGCTTCTTTTCTCCGACAATGAGAAAACTCCCATGTTTTGCTTCATGTCTCTGTAGAAAAGTAAACCCTACCTAATTTAATTCCCAAATAAAGGCTACAACAAACTGCACATGTCTGTTCGGCAAAAAATTATGTCTGCAGCTGGATCTAAAAGATCAGTTGGTGACAGGAGACTTATGCACATTCTGCTGCCTGAAGAACACAAAAAATACGCGATTTCTTGGTCTGCGTGCTCCCCCCAGTCCCACTACATAGAAATTACGCTTTTCTGTTCACACAGAGCACATAAGCCAGAGAAGGGACATGAAGAGGAAAAAAACCACCCCACCAAACCAAAACCAACAAACGCGAGGGCCCACTGATCTATTCCTCAAAACTGAGCAACTATTGCCTTTTGTTCTGGCAATCTCAGATGTCTCTACAAATTCATCTCCTGCTCTATGACAGAACATTCCATCATATATTCTCATATGGCTGCAACCTCCAAGTTAGTTTAACACGTTTTATTGGAATCTTTTGGATTTACTGTCCCTTGCTTTTCTTTGGGGTCTGATCTGCAACCACGTTTGCAATGACCCCTCGCCTGGCGGGTGTTCACATACTCCCCCGTGCAGCGCCGAGCTTCCTTCAGGGCAGACAGCCTGACCTCTCACCGGGGGTGGGAAGAGTGCTGTGAGACCACCAAATCACAAGTTAAAACCATTTCTTCTATGGAACCACATTCGGGGATTAGGCAGAAGCAGCACACCGACACCAGGCAGTGCAGCACTGTCCTGGTTTCGGCTGGGATWGAGTTAATTTTCTTCCTAGTAGCTGGTATAGKGCTGTGTTTTGGATTTAGTATGAGAATAATGTTGATAACACACTGATGTTTTAGTTGTGGCTAAGTAGTAGTTTACACTAATCAAGGACTTTTCAGCTTCCCATGCTCTGCCAGGTGCACAAGAAGCTGGGAGGGAGCATAGSCAGGACAGCTGACCCAACTGGCCAACGGGGTATTCCATACCATATGACGTCATGCTCAGTATATAAACTGGGGGGAGTTGGCTGGGGAGCAGTGACCACTGCTTGGGGACTGACTGGGCATCGGTCAGCGGGTGGTGAGCAATTGTATTGTGCAATTGTGTATCACTTATTTTGTATATTCTATCATCATTGTTATTATTGTTATTTTCCCCTTCCTTTTCTGTTCTATTAAACTGTCTTTGTCTCAATGCATAAATTTTACTTTTTTTCCCCCGATTCTCKCCMCCATCCCACTGGGGGCAGGGAGTGAGCGAGCAGCTGTGTGGTGCTTAGCTGCCGGCTGGGGTTAAACCACAACAAGCACCACCCTCAGCGATGCGATTCCGAGCAAGAAGGTGCCAAGGGACAGGGCCAACCAGCCTGGGCACCTGCCAGACCAGCACTGCAGGTCCCAGGACKAGGCACCTCTGCAACACTGCTCTGTGGCCTCTACTGGAACCAGCTCATTCACAGCATGCTCAGCTCTCTCTAACAAAATGCTGCTTTACATGCTGAAGAAATACTACAAGCTCGCAGCTAGGCCAAAATCACACAAGTACCAAACTAAGAGACAAAGACTTTTCTCTGAAATGCTTATAATTCTTACCCAGCATGCCCCACCACCCTAGCATGGAGCCTTTGCTGTTTGCAAACTTTGTTCTTACCCCTTTACTTTCCTGTGATGCCGTAGGTTCCTCATGCAGTCCCCAAAGCGGGCTGAAGGGGTAATGCTGCTCGGTTGTCTCGGCTGCTGTTGAGTCCTTTGCTCTGGAAAGGCTTCTGCTCTTGCAGACGGACGGCACCATAGGCTTGCTACAGCCCTCCACCCATCCACAGTGGCTGCTACTGATGCTTTAGCATCACCTGAATTCACAACTTCTTTATAATTTAATTTTTACACCATCTTGTAGAGGCATTTAAAAACAGATTCTCCACTCTCTTCTCCCCAAACATCTACCATACTTCAAAGCATATTGAATCACACTCCTTTTGGACAAGGTACCCAACAGCATGATCACAATACATGTGTGACTCAGATCACAGATCTGGGCTCTGATCTGATGAGTCTGTTGGCATGAGGAGCTTCTCTCCAAATTAGCAGTACAAGCTTAGGTCTGCTGTATGCAAACAGCGAAGGCACATTGCAAACAAACCCTGGATAGTTACAATTAAATCCCAGAATGTCAGATAAATGCTGCTAGCAGTTTTGTTACAACCTCTGCAACTGCAGGTGCTTCAGCTACCAAATCAAAGGCAGACTTCAAAGCTCCTTATTATGCAGTAAGCAACGTGGGGAGAGACTGCAGGGAAGCATGACAACTAACAAACATTATCAAAGGTAACAAAAATTGTGCAAGGAATTGGGGGGGACAGACTTGGGGCTTACATGGCATTTGTTTGTTTAAAAATTGCTACAAGTGTTGGTAGTTATGTTCTGGGGAGGGAGTATTTTTTCTTTGGATTTTGGGGGGGGGGGTGTGGTTTTTTTGTTTGGGTTTTCTTTGTTTGTTTGTTGTTGGTTTTTAAAGCAAATCAGAGAAGTAGGTCTCRTTATCTTTTGTTTTACCAGAGCCAGGTATTTTTTTTTCCCGCTACCTGACAACATAGAATAATTTAAAACTCTACAGAGACTTAGCATTTCTTTATAGCCTGCACACTTGAAGTGGAAGCTGAGTATTGGGTAAGCTGTCCAAGGGGAAACACAGTAGTAACAGCAGAGAATAGCAGGAATTTCAAAGGAAGTTTTCAAATGACCCAAGAACGAGGGTGGCTGGACCCAACAAAGCCTTTGGCCAGGTACAACACATCCAGACCAGAAGCAACATCTGCTTCATTTGGCTGGCAGCACCTGATTTTAGAGTTTAAACTCAGGAGGCAGAATAGTTTAAAGCCATGTCCCAGGCTTAATGCACAGCTGGTGTCCACGGTCATACACGTCCGCRTTCCTTCTGAGCTCAGTTCTTAGGAATATCAGAGATTCAGCTCCCACCCCAATTCCTGATAGCTTTCCCAGTGGGCTGTATCATTTTCCACATAATCATATGGCACCTCACAATATTTTCTGGAGTTGATGGATCTTGATTTAGACATTATTAATATAAAATAGTCACAATCTTTTTTCCCAGACTGTTATGCCAATGTCACTGTGTTTCTCTTCCTTCATGCAAAGTCCTTCATCTGTCTCAATAGGTAGTAACCTACTTGCATCATTTTTTAATTATTCTTTTTTAGCACCAGCAGTACCTGCTATTCAAATAGGTGTCTTTGGCAACTGCTGCCACTTTGTTTCCTATGGACAGGTTCCTTCCTGCCGTTACTACGAGTTGCCTATTTTTGAAAAGAACACCAGAATACGATTCCTTCTCCAACCATAACAGCTCATTAACAGACGGCCCATTGCATCTGTATCGGTGAGAAAGGAGGGAAGAGCACGTCTCTCAGAAAAGTGACTGTATCATCCATGCCGAGTATTACAATGTCACTGAGGACACGAAAATCTACGCACTATTGAAACCCTATTATTTAGCACATCATCAGGCTAGCACCATCTTCATATCATGTTGAAGTCGTAGGGTGTAGCTTCTGCGCAGAAGCCACYGCTGCCTGTYGCCTCCAGGGTTTTCAGCCCATTGCTCACCTTCCCCCGAGGCCCCACGAGCTGTGCACACACGCTCTCTGAAAGGTAACTAAAAAATGCACAACTACATCATTAGACGTAAAATAAAATATTTAACTATACACAAATCAAAAAAAAAAAAAGAAAAAAAAAAAGACGACTCTGTAAAGCCTCGGAAGTTGACCAGCAAAGCACACAGCTCAGACCTGCGGGCAGAAACCAGCCCGCCACAGCGCTGAGCTGATAGCGGGCACGGAGCTGCAAAATCCCAACGGAGTCCTAAAGGTCTCCTTTGATAAAGCGTCCGCCACCATTTGAAAGGTTCTGTATATGGCCAAATGTCACTGATCTGAGCCACCAGAGCATCATTTAATTTGGTATTACTTAATTTTGAGATTAATTTTTCTTGGTACCATAAATTATTAAAACCAGCTACCATTTCTGCTGGGAAAGTCCAATACAAACCAGACTAGCCCTGTTGATTTAAAACTTGAGTTTAGTAATAATCAAAGAAAAAAATAGAAATAAGAAAACTCCGAAGAGAATCTCTCCTTCTAGTAAGAATAGTTGCTACTCCTATAAATGAATAATTATAACCTTCCGGAATGAGTTGTATGTTTTRTATTAAAGATGACAATAAACATGTTCATAACAATAACAAGGGCTTGTTTTAATAGACCGTTCCAGGCGTTAAACACATTAATGACCCATGAAATAACTGTTTCATCTGCAACACATTAAACAATGTTGTTATAACACTGTATTAATTGAAAACGTACTCCATTCTCTCTAGATAGGAGATTACAGACTGGGTATTAAAAAAGATATTTACAAATAAGTTTCTTTGTAAAGGAAAATTAAACATATAAATTAGAGGCACACAGTCAGGTGAGTAGTGAAATAAGTGTCTTTTGTCAATTTTAAAGCAACTTTTTTAGCTTTTATTCTTGCAATCTTCTGTTAATCTATTCATGTAAAGTTAATTAGTAATTTGGAATTTAAATTACTAAAAAAGATGTAGACCTTTAAGTAAAAGGCACCACTGTTCTGAAACATTAACAACATTTCTGTTGTATGTAGCCTTTAATAAGCTCAAATTTGCAACTCAGCTCTTTAAAGCGATGTCATTGAGCTGTTTATTTTAAAAGTCTCTTCTTGAAATAAAAGCAATAGYCACCATCATGTCTTTGATTTGAGCACAGTGCCACTCCTAAGTAGTAATGTAATTAAAGATGAGCGTATTCCACTATGAATTAGYCTTATCTGTGCAGAATCCTGAATGCACTGACAGCACTGCAACAATTATAAAATATAAACAGGCTCAAATCTTCATTAAATAGGAAACACATTTTCTCTAGCAGCATAAGTAATATAGGGAGCAATATATGTAAAATTATCAGTCTGTTTTTGTAACATCTGTACTTTTTTGAATAAAAGAAAAAAATCAGACTGAAAGAGACAATTATTTTACTGTCTGTTTCTTAGCTATCAGAAAGAGAATTTTGAAATTCATCAAAGCTAACCTTCTGTTATGTACAACAGGCTAAGCTGAAAAGAATGTTAACAAGTTCAATTTTCATTCAATCAGCACTACTGCTCTCTGAAATGTTTCATTGCAGGAAAGAAATAAAAATAATCTATATGGTAATTATGAGGATGAATCCCCCAGTAACTTTCAGCTACATGAAAGGTCAGTTCTATTCAAGATATTTTATCAGTCCCCTGCACATACTCCTGTCCTGTCATTTTAAATCTGAACAGCATTTTATTTTCCCATTTACAGCTACCTGCAGAATTAAGTACTTAAGCCAAATAAGAAAAAAAAAAAAAAAAGAAAAAAAAAGAAATGTTGAATGCTGGCAAAGGCTATAATAGCATGGAGATAAATCGTTCAGCTGCTCTCTCTCAAGCCTCTGGGGCTGCAGATTTTTCTTCTCCTGGTGCACTGTGGGTATTCAAAACTTGTTCAACATGATTTCATTTCATTTCAGGCACTGCCTGAGAAAACTAAATTACAGAATCAATCATACAGAAGGTCAGAGTGAGACTTCATTACAAGTATTGCATGCTTGCATGAATATCTTTCATTTATGACTGACCCAATATGTCACAATAGCTGTCTAGTAAAAATAATCCACTTTCTGAAATTGATGTACTACTGATGTCAATGCTACTCAGCAGGCTGGGCAGATTATAGAGAGGTGTTAAAAAAGGAACCCTCAGGAGCACAAGTTGTAGTTTTATAGAATTGCCACAGCTTGCAGATTAAAATAATTTTTCTATGGGCAGCTCAACATAAAACAGAGCATTAATATAAAATATTGGGAGTTGATTTTTAATGAGGATATCGCTGTTGATTTCCACTTATTTATATTCAAGTATTTATAGGGATAATATTTGCATCATGTAAATGCATGTGTTGAAGTCAAATGTACATCAACACTGCATTTTTCAGTGACTCATTTTTGAACATTAGGATTTTATTTGCATACTATTAAAATATTAAAATTAATCAAACTGCCTCCATTTTAACTCCTCTTTTTGTCGCTGTGGTCTGTTTTTAAATGTAGAAAAATGCTGTTAAGTAAGATAAATGTGTTGTGTTTGTTGCCAATAATAATGAAGTTAATCAGCATTGTGACAAATTGTCACTCTTTCCGTAGTATATCTTAATAGTATGAACAATTGTTAAGTCATCAATATGATCTTTTAATAATTGCTAGGCCACATTTATGCTGAGAATAAATATCCTTCTTGCACCATGAATGATTTTTTCAATATAATAATACACAAAGAATATGTTAAGAAGAGAATGATTTCTTTTTTTTTTGGTCTTCCTCTGGGAAATATGTGAGATACTTGCAGAAGTATTACGAGGTAGCTAGCCAACTCCATACCCTAAGGGAGACATACAAAAACCTTGACATAACCTATTTTTAACCATGCCTCTGGCGATTCTGCATTCAAGTTTATAGGTGGACATGTCAGGTAGTACATAGGAAAAAGCCAAAGACACACAGTATTAATCATAATTCTGTCCAAGCCCATYTTATTTTTTCAACATTCGTGATTTAAAATCTCATGACATTTCTTCAAGGTGAAATTCTTCTACTGGACTTTTCAACAGAGTAGGACTACATTTATCTAAATTAAATATTGCTTACAGTAAAGCTCTCTAATGCTTCACAAGATAACCAATAAACTCAATGCAGTTCATATTAAAATAATTTAAGTTTATATTCAGCTAAAGAAGCTTTAGTGATTAGCAACAGACTATTAATACAGCCTTTAAATAAGACTATCCTAGTATCGCTGGATAAGAACATTGTTCTGTAAGTGTATACGAACATCATAATTATTTTACAACCCCATCTTTAGTTCTTTCAGATACAGTAAATTCAATTGACCATGAAATGAAATTTCATAGTCAAAATGCCTCCTTTACATTTTTTTTATTGCTGCAATAAAGTTTTTATAGCTCCAAGGCAAGGTAATTCATGAAATGTCTAATTTAAAGATGAATTCTAATATTATTAATAAATATTTACCAGTTTAATAAAGTGCACATTTTTCACATAAAATATGATATAATGTTTTCATTTTCTATTTTTGAAATACAGATTAACTGCTGGAAAATTTGAGTACTAAAGAGAGCTATGTGAGTTCAGAGGAAACCTACGCAAGGGCCCTCTGTTAATGTTTTTAAACTTCCTGAAGCTACTCAGCATTTATTAGCAGAAGAGAAAAAGGCTGCTGACTAAAACACAATGGCAGGGGCCACTCCACCCCACAGTATAAAACAAATCAAGCAGTTGTGGGGAAGTGTCTGACACACGAACCTCCCTGTGTGGCTCCTCCATATCAAATCACACAATTCCTCATCAATTCTCTGCACCAAAACTACACACAAGTTCCCAACCCACAGCTTTGAACTGGCAATCACCCTAGAAAATACCACTGGACTACTGGGATAAGGCGGCAAGAGCTTCTCTAGATCTTCTCTTTGACCCCTACGGGAACAAATTTTTACCACTGAAGTCTATGTAAAATATGCCATTAATTTCTGCATTGCAGAGTCTAGAAAAAAAGGAAAACACGTAAATCCTCTCATCCAGTGCAAGAAGAGGTGAGAGAAGAGGTCTCTTCTAGTTGGAACTGTTAAGGTGACAGCATTTACCCATGGAAGAAACACATTCAAAGGATGTAACATTAAAAGGCAAAAGTGGGTCAGGTTACAAACCGCTTGATAACATCGAGGGGATACTCATACATGTAACACAACACTGATCCAGCCCGTGATATTTATTACATATTTCTGAGCAAGTTTCATTGTATTCAGTGTACACACGCTCCATTACCTTAGCTTTCAAGCATAACATTCCTGACTCTCAGGTTTTATTAATCTGGTCTTTCTTTAGTAGTCACCCAACATGTTGTTGCGTTAAAGGCTAAAGTAGCCCAAGTTGATGTTGTAAGTCCGGTYGCGTTCAGCACACTGAACTATCACGATCACGGATGCACGAATAACGTGATACCTCGTTCAGTCTAGTCGTGTTCCATGAACTACCACGGCCACACTCAAAGGGTTTGGTCACGTTCAATGAGAACTATCACGGCTAGATTAATGAGTAGTGCAGTTTATTAAAGCAACAGATACACAGGTTCTTTGGATTGCYGGCGATAAATTCACTGCCTACAAAGCACATGCAAATGCCAAAAGTATGAGTCACACTACTTGGCTACAAACGCGTTAAAAGATGTAAAGTGACTCTATAGAGATTTCTAAGTTTCCCGGGGAGGCACTTGGTATGACCAAGTGTTCGAATCTTACCCAAAAGCGTTCCGATGGGGGGGGGGAAGAGAGGCTCAGCCCGTCGACTGATGCCAGAAGTTAGAGTAGTACACGGCGATGGTATCTTCCCTAACATTCTCTCTCACAAGCTATTTTTATATCATTTTTTACCTTTCAGGTGGAGCTTCAGTGACTCTAGTCATACATACCTTTGTTATGATTGGTGTAAAGCTYTCTCGCTTCGTTTTAAAGGTATAGACCAGAAAAAATTCAAAGCGCAAGCTCAGTGAGGCGTGRTCGCACCTYGGAGGCRGGTAACTTTTGGGATGGAGGTGTGTTTTGGTATTATAATGCAAAGAAGTTCACCAAAAGGACAGCATTTTGTCAAAAACATGACAGACCGTTGGCTCRGGGTAGTGGTTATGCAGCTTATCGGTTCCCATGGTACCTCTAMGTTCCCATATATCACAGAGCCTGGCCGCGGTGTCTCCACTCGGCTCCACCCTCCGTACAGTTCCTCCTAGAGCTRGCACACCAAGTTCCCCTGCTGTTCCAACATCTAAGGTTACAGGCCTAGGGAACTCCCGCGGAATGGATATCCTTGCATATCAGCCACACTACACCCCGGAAGCTTCTTCAGTGCTGTACCTTTCTTTTTAAAATATGGATATAAGTCAAATTTCGAGGTCACCTCCAGCAATTATTCCACACATGTCCAGTGCATACAAAATCCCATGCAAAATGGGATCTGAAAAGAAGTATCATATCCTTCAAGGACTGTTTTAGGCAGTCCTTGCTTTGTATCTATGGAATTACTGAATTCTGTACTTCCTAAGTAGTGAGCAGTTTGTGCTTAATTCTGTATTAGTGCTAGCTACTCTTCATGGGCTCCAAGGAAATATTAACATTTGCAACGAAGCCAGCAGCCTGCAGAATTCCAGAGAAATATTTGCTGCGTGTTGATTTGTAAATCTTTAATTAATTTTTGCTTGCCAGAATAATAAAAAAGAAAAAAGATTTACATGAAATCATAACATGACAACACGATGACCTTTATTACAGTCCAGCAGTAAATCTGTATTTTCACTACACCAAGTTTAGCAAAAGGTCCTATATAAAACAGCTAATCAGAAAAAATATAGTTGATGTAAAATATCTGTTCAAGCTAAACATTCACTCTGTCTTCAATATGCAATACAGAAGCTAATTCTAATTGTAACCACTGAGTTTAAAATGCTAAGTATGATAAACTGACTCACAGCTGTGTCTCATCATGCGAGTATGAATGTTATTGCGCAAAGCTTAGAGAAACCCAAGCAGGGAGATCCCCCAACGCTGAAAGGGAAATACAAAAGAAAGTGGAAACTGCCCCGTACAGCCTCCCAGTGAGTCCACAGCCATACAGTGTGTATTGATTCTGGAGAAGACTCCATACAGCCTTGGTTTTGATTGTTTTAATTAACAGGAATGATCACTGGAACTAGCCTAACAGTCCCCGTCATGCAGCCCTTCCCCACACCCCGATCGTCCCTCCCCATTCCGGAGGGCTCGGAAACAGCCCAGGAATGGGAGAACGGGCCCAACCTGCCCCAGCCTCTGTGGTCAACAAAAGCACTGGACAGAACAAAGTTTTTTTATGGCCTTGTGTTTCTGAGAATGGTCAAGATAATACATCCGTATCACTTCTGTTATGAGTTTAAAAAAAAAAATAAAATCAATTTCCATTTACAAAGATTTAGCCCATGGAATACACAGAATATAGGGAAATATATGTTTTTTTACTGCTGGCATACAGCGTCTGGCTCYCTTTCTGAGCTACTCTCAATACTGCATGTTCAACACATCCTGATGGCTGTCAGATGTGCGTCCTATACTTGAAATACAGACAAGCAGTTCCTTCTAATTGCTGTAGTTCACCCTGGCCAACACAATGGTCTTTCAACTCTTGATGCCAGTGTCAACTGTATAACACATTTTTGAACTTCAGCAGCACTTGGGATGCACATGATGCCAATGGATATGGGCTTCCAAGTCCATTCCCAAAATGAAAATTCTGTGTTTATAAAGCCTGACTGCTTCTTCACAAGAGATCTGTTCACACACAGTAAAGCATTGCACTGTACGTTAACAACCATGTTTATCTTCCTGAATCCACCAATATTAAACCCTTAACCATTTGCCAACTGCCTTAGGGAACTGAATAATAGCAAATCATGGTTTGCTGCGTGACACTGACAACACATGTCATCATTCATACAGAATACGTCTGCACATGATACAGAACATGGGCAAATGCTTGGTCAGGCTACAATACCAAGAAATCAAACAGATCTTCTGAGAGGTCAATTAAAACTGACAGATGATACCAATCTACATTACTCTGCTTTCACAATCAATATTAGGCAACGGAAACACACAAAGAACCGGACCTACCATATGCAATCCGTTGCTGTGGATGACGCCATCTTGCTCCACGAGGTTTCGGGATATTGTAATAGAGGGAAGATCCAAGCTCTGGGGGGGAAACTGAGGTGCAAATTCATTTCCTTGTGCAGGCAGCTGGTCACCGAGGCCCTGAAAGGGCAGCAGTATATCTGCCATCCCCAGTGCRGGGTCTGACTCGGGCGGGGGGGTAATGGGTGGGATTTCGAACTCCTCGTCCCCAAGGCTCGGCGTATGGAACGTCTGCTAGAAAAGGACAGGACAAGGCAAACCACGTTAGGGAACGCTGCTCTCAGCAACCACCTCCGGACCTGCAGTCCACATCTTGTTTTGTTCTCAAATGCAAACTCTATACGCAACAAAATTTTTAGGTTTCGTATACTGAAGGGGGTTGTGGATCATTCTGATTAAAGATTTAAGTCTCATTATCATATGGCTTTAATGGAGTATCAGTATTAACAGTTTTTTAATGCGTACTTAATTAGCAACATCTGTCTTTGTTGTTAGTCTGAATATCAGCTACATTGGATTTGGCTGTATAACAAATTGCCACTTTATTGATATGTTAGTAAAATAGCACAAACAGCTTACATTACTCTCATGCTTCATAAAATACTAACAATTTTGTAGCACACGCACACGCTATTAATTCAGCACTGACCATTCACATCTTTTGTTTCCTTTTTATCCACTAATAAACATGAAATATTATAATTCTGCTCTTTCTTTTTTTTTTTTTCCACCCCAAAAGTACAACGCACCCTTTTAAACAAGGGTCGTAATTTGGAGGAGAGAGACGTGAAAAAGCGTGAGGGTGATTACAGCAGCTTCCAGTGCTCTCTGAAGCAAGCCAGCTTTGTTTGAACAGTAGGTTTGTTACGAACTAAACACCTGTTAAGATGCCTTGAGCAAAACATTTACTGCCAGTTATCTTCAGGGTTTGTGCGTGTTTGTACGTGTGCATGTGTCTGTCAAAGATAATCTTTATTCAAGTAGTCTGTATCTGGCTTCAACATTGCTGACTTTTATTTGGGAAACAAATGAGCTATGCTTATTCAAATTTCTTGTGAGTTAAATGAACTTTCATACATTATTTCAGGTCCACTGCAACTTAATAATAGAAATTCAGTGCTTGAAATTAGGCCATTTTAAATGTACCCAAATCAGGACTGTCTTGATCAAACTGGGCAGTTGGCAATCCTAAAATAGGCACTCTTGTCTTGTTCTGGACATGCAAGGCTGCTCTGGGATTTGTTTGTTTGCATTAGTTCAGGATTCAAATTGGGGGGGGGGGGGAATTGTTTTATGTATTATTTACATTGTTTGAAAGAGTGACTTAATGCCAGTTAATTTAAAAATGATATGTTCAGTGAAAGATCTCATTAACTGCTGCAAATTGTCATCCTTCAAACTGTTAATGATGATATAAATTAATAACCGCTTGAGAGAAGATGGAAACTGAAACACAAGGAAAACCTTTGCTTGCATATAGAACCTGTCAGCTGTCATTATTGGTCTCACACCAGAAATGATGAGGTCCCAGATTGCTGCAGTCTGCAGTACCGTCAGAGTCTGCTGAGACTCTACCCATCTCGCTTGAACTGCAAGACTGTAACTTAATTCTGGATGTGAAAGCTGGGCCTGGATTAGGGAGACGTTTGACTTCCCTGCTGCTGTATTACAAAAGGTGTGATTTTTTCTTCCTGTGGACCCTGTAGTTCACAAACACAAAGGATGGATTGGCCAGGAGAAGTGGTTGGCTAATGAACATAACCCTATGGCTGCATTTGCAGTTATTTTGGCACTAATGTGGTCTAGTAACAGATGCAACTGTAATTTGTGACTCATTTGCTACCCCATTACTGCTTAATGAAATCTAACATATCACATTAACAATACGGATAAACACTCATTCTTGATATGTGGCATTTGGCTGTTTTCATTACCACTGTAATTAACACTTGAAATATTATTTCAATAAATATTTAAGGTGCTTTAAAATGGGTCGTAGTAATCATGACATAGAGACAGAAAACATAAAGCGAATGTGTGGCTTCTAAGCCTGAATGTGCTCTAGGATTACACTCTTAAGGCATTATTTACAGGAATAAAATGGGCTTCTAGCTCAGCAGTGCTCAGGCCCAAAATCATAGCGAGAAAGCTACATTCATGTTAACGTAAAAAAACTATAATTAAATACATTGTAATGCAGTAATTGCAAAGTTAGGTTCACGCTTTAATGCAAACACTTAATCATATTTTTATTCCTTGTTCAAGCAAAAGGGTTCAGTGAAATCAGTATTATTATAGTACGTTTGAACCTCTCTTTACTTGACATATTTATGAGATAGTAGTAATTATAAGAACTGGATCTTTTTTCCCCATCTAACAGAATAGCTCTAGGACAGATGTATAAATACATAACACAGCTAGATAATAATACAATATTTTACTTAGAAAAGTAGCATTCATCTTAATACTTACAGCTTACTACAAATGGGAGAGTAAATTGATGAATACCTTAACATTTTTTAAATGTGAATTTAATTCTCACAATATAACTTGTCCAAATATGTATATACCTTTTTTTAAAAACATAGAACAGACCTAAGATTGAGGATAAAATAGATGTAATCTAAGAAGAAAGAAAGCCCCTTAGTGACGTAGTCTTAAATCCAAATCACTGGGCTATTCAGTCCGCAAAAAGAGCATGAATAGTACGCAATTTGGGATTGCAGAAAGGTGCTGTTATGACCAAAAGATGGTATAACATTTGTGGGATTTATCATACCAATCACATTTTTTAAAGTTATTAACTTTTCAAATATTTATATCGTACACATTTTTTTAAAAAACTGTGTGCATGGTTAAATGCCATCTGTACTGAAATGTTCAAAACATTTGTTCCTTTTGATAAAAATGCAAATCTGGAGAACTGTTGTATCAACATATAACAGCCAATGTCTGACACGGTGAATTATCACAGCTGGAATTAAATTGTCTCTGAACAGCTGCTGGCAGCAGAGCTTTCATCAATGTTTGATTCAAATGTAGGAAAGAAATTCTACAGAAAGAAACATCATGTTGTCATTACAGATGGGGTTTGTGTTCATTATCACAAATAACACTGGAGCTAGTGCCAAACAATATTCCCTTATCTAAGCAGTCTTGCTGGGTAAAAAGAGATGGTGACCATCCTATAAATGATCCATAAAATACGACTCTTAATTCTAACCTTCGTATTTATTGCTACACCTTTCTGCTTATTTTCTCTGAGATCGCTTTTTTAAAAGTGCACAAKAATACCTGCGACTGAATCACCACTTACAACATGCAAAATCAAGGCTGCCCAGTTTTCTAACCTTTCCTCATGTCGGGAAGATCATTTATGGCATGCACCGTATACAAATACTTAGTTCTTGTTCTCCATATTGCTGTGCACATTACTAGACAGTGCCTCTTGCACTTTCCATCCTCCCCTTTGGAATAAGAGCTGTTGGTTTTTAGTGAGGAGCAAAAGGCGTTTCTGTCTGGAGCTGGGGTCAGTATTAGCATGTTGATAGTCTATTAACTGCCTGTAAGGCGGCACCACTGTAACAAATACACGGAGACCGTAGTTGCCAACCTTTCTCCTGGTTCCATTCTCAAAGGCAGCGACCAAATACATCCCCTCCACAACCCCGCCAGCCTCACCCAGCCCGGCCGTGGGGTTTGTCCTTGATCCTGGTCAGAAGTTTCCTTCGTGCAGCACATACACTTCAGGCAACAAAGTTGGTTTTGGCTTTCTAACTTATGTAAGTATTAAGGACCCAAATTAAAATGTTTGTATCTCTAACAGAAATCAGCACATTAGCTAGTAATGACTATTACTAAGCTTGCTTTCAAAGTGTACTCCTACTGTGCTTTTTATTTGTTTCCTTCTGTTTATAATTTTTTTCATACATAAAGCAGATTTATTTCTATTGACATGCTATGTAAGTAACAGCCTTATGGACAGCTAAATTGACTAGTAATGGAGAGCTGTCAGGTTATTTTCTTTCTCATTAAAGTCTTTATTTTGTGCTCCATAAAACACAGAGAAATTCGGCACTTCACTCTTCATCCATTCAAAGTCTGTTAAATTACCACAGCAAACAGCAGAATATGAACATAGATAAAAAAGAAAAACATCTACCTCATTTGCAGCAAGAAATGCATTATTTGCCTCTGCCATGTTCATGTAGTTGTTATTGTTTCCAAACTGAAAGAAAAATAAATATTTGGATTTTAATGCATGCCACGATAAACTTTTCCTTACCCCATCACTGGCAGAGAAGGAGTTGAAAAAACCCCAACAAAACCAAAACAACAAACAGATATGATGTAATTTTGCAGATGTTCCTTGAAGTCAGAATTAGATTGGATTCAACATTAGTATTATTACACACTCTGCATCCCCAGGTCTGTACATGGAAGATATCCTAGTGTATCTCTTCAACTTTCTTCGTCCATGTAGCAAAGCCACCCACAGACCTAGAGGTGACTTCAGGTGTCATTAGAAAGAGACTATTCTCCAGAAAAGACCTTTTGACTCTACTACATCTTTCCTGACATGCATTATAATATTTCTGCAGATGATCCTGATCCAGAGGATTGCTGCAGCTAGAAGTAGATGGCATATTACTATTCCAAGTAGACCTGGTTTTAAAGAGATGAAGGTCAGTAAGGGGAAGAATGAGAATCTGCAGCGTTGCTGTTAAAATCCCATTCTTTCCACAAAATTAAAAAGCCAAACAATCCCCCTTTGTCTCTCCTTTATTCCAGTTGAGCTCCCATGCCCCCAGTGAACGTTATCACCAGAAGATTTTGCAAGTCAGAGAAACTGTATCACACTGAGACCTTGAGATCTACCCAGGGGGGAGTGGGCCGAGTGCCCGCTTGCTCCCACTGAGGTGCAACTCCTCTCACACACGAGTGATCTGAAAGGATTCTCTCAGACGCCATAAAGTAATTTCCTCCAAATTCTCAAGTACAAACATTTGTTGAAGAAGATAAATACTTTTTCTTTTACAAACTGAGCGTAGAAAAGAAAGAGAATATCAGCATTTGGTTAGTTGGCATTTAGCGTGCCTCATTCCCTTAAACAGCACTTCCAAAAAGCAGGTAGCCTCGTAACTATTTCTGCATGTGTTCCCGGAGYGGGCAGGCATCTGGAGTCTTTGCTCCAAGGAACAGATACTGCGCATGTCACGCAGCTACCACTAAAACACTAAATCACAGGCTTTCACATTTCTATTGTCAGGCACAGTGCACACCGCAGAGAGTATCGAATGAGAGAAAAGCCCCTGTGCTGTCCCTACAGTGCCCTGCCACATCACTGCTGCTAAAGCCACACTAAGCATTCTTCGCTTAACTCCCATTTTCTCGTTCTGTAAAGCAAATTTTTTCAGGAAGGCTTTGTTTTACCTTGCCAGATCATGGTGGACCTCCTCCACCCACCCCCAAACCACAACAGCAACCCCCACCACCAGCAGCATAAGCTCTGCAGCAAGTGCATGAGGATGGGTGACCATGCACTTGCACAGATTGTTCTTTCCAAGCAAGAAAACTCTGTTGTGCTTTCAGAGCGGCTGAACCTGTCCTGAAAGGAAAACCACTTTGCTCCAGCTCAATTTGCTACTGCAGTACTTGGTGCCTGACTGTTTTTAGGAGGGAGGTGTTTCAGACCTTGACTGTCTCCCGTTGCTCCAGCATCCCAGAGCAGTGGAGGGGCCAGTGATCCTTTCAAGAAAGGCTCTTTCCTTGAAAACTCCAAAATCCATTTCTGAAAATAAGACCAAAAGTTAAAAGGAAGAAGAAAAAAAAAAAAAAAAAAGAGGAGGAAACTACAGTGATAGAGGATGACAAAAAGGAAGATGGACACAAAGAATTGGAGCTCGTGTACCTGATGAATTGTCTCATTGACAAAACAGGACATCAACAAAATCAGAAGATAATAATGGGGAGGAAGGAATATGAGATGAGATTCCTCATTCTGAAGTATGAAATTCCATTTGTGTACTTAACATGCTGAATCTTTCAACGTATAACACATGTTAAGTAACAGAGGCCTTAACACAATATGTAGGCTGCCTCATAGCTATTAAAACTCTGTTATCCCCAGCTATGCAGATACTCAAGTAATGTCATCCATTTTTTAAAAGCCCAGATGTCACCCATTTTTGGAGATTACAAAATTCAAATAAAATTGCACATTCAAATTCTGTTTTGGCACGTAAGGATGTGTGTGTGTGGATTTGTTGCACAAAGACATAGTACTTCAGCTCAACAGTGAGATCGACAAGACGGATTTTTTTCATGTCAGTTAGCAGCAAACTAAGAAGGATTTACATGAAAAACATGAAAAACGCAAATGGCTCCAATAGAGCTGTTCTTTCTACAGTAACCAAAAAAAAAAAAAAAAAAAGGAAATCAGGTTTTCAAATTATACCTAAGTGCAAAGCTACAATAGGCAAGTGTAGCTCTAACATTGGATAAATAAGTGCGAACAAACCCTATCCTATTTTAATGAGCTTAGCATCCTAGGGGCTTCAGTGCCCCAAAATGGAAAAGTAGCTAATTTTTACCTTGAAGAGGAAAATCTTGCATTGTTTTGATCTACATGTATTCCCCACACCACAGCTACTGCTGTTCTGATTGCCAAGTGGGTTTCTTCCTTTTTGTTTTATTAAAGTAAAACAAAGGGGAAAGTGACAACATAATTTTCCATTTTATTAAGACTGTGGAAGCAAATGACGTAACGAGGAATGTCAAAGCTAAAAGTTACATGTACATATCCTTAGATTCATTCTGTTCTTGGGCTACAACATTTAAGACCCTACTGCATATGACTCAGGCACTGATGTCAGAACCTGACATATTTAGGCTTTTGTTAGTATGGATCATAACTAATATTATTTATTTTTTGTCTCTGAATTAGAAATTCATTGAAGGCACACAACAATTATCAGTGAGTATTTCTAAGATTAAACTTCCTTATTATCTAATGGTACCTATAACGACAAAAGAAAATAAAATGGTTATTATCTTAAGGACCTAAACAATTTCAAAAAACAAATTAAGCTTAGAGTGAAATAAGAACTGGGTTAGAAATCCTCTTCTGAACAGTTAGTCTGCGAATGTAATTACTGAAGAAACTACAGCTAATCAGCTGTGAATTGTATCCATTAATTAGTATTTGCCCTGGAGAAATGAGAAAAATCAGTAACAATGTTAACACTGCAATGCACTGATGAGTACTGAAACACAGGGCCCTCAGCATTTAGTCAAGCAGGTGGCTCCAATGGTCCAAGTAATTTAAAAAGCTCTCACCTGAAGTGCAGAGCTGGAATTACAAAGCACTTCTTGCATATCTTTGTATCTATATAAGGCTATAATTAATGGCTTTTAATTTAGAAACACTTTGTGATCGGCTGGGAACAGTTATAAATCATTCTAAATAGAACACGAGGTTCTTGTCTATTTTAGTAAAATTATTTGGGAAAGATGTTTTTTGTGAAATGACTCTTGTTGCAGCCAACATTTTTCTCCATTTATTTTCTAAAGGATCCCTTGCTCAGACCCCTCCTAACCATCTCAGAGCACTCCTATAGTTGACAGCAGGCATTCAAATTAAAGGCAAGGTCCAGCAATCTGGTCTGCCCAGGTATACTCCTGTGGGGTCCCACCTGCTGGATATCCCTGGGACAGGGAGAGAGTGAAGATGCAGCACCTAGYCCAGCTACCTTTTTGTTTCATGCTGGCATTGGGGTGCTTTGCAATTACTTAGCCGTAGCAATTAGTAAGGTTTTGCATAAACTTTTGCATCAAAAGATCTCAGAGCATCCTCGCTCTGTAACTATGAAAGAATAAAATCTTTTCAGCTCCCTTTGGCAACACATACCATTGCACTACAAACTATTATTTGTTTCCTTTGATTTCAGGAGTTCAACAAACTCCATCTTAAGTTTTGATAAATACCTTAAGCATAAGTACCACAGCTTCCTGCCACAGCAAACCAACGGAAACCACAGGCATATGCTGATTTCATGAAATGGATGGCAAACAAACAAAACCTCTTCTGAACTTGTTGTGAATCAGTTTTCATTCTTCATGCAAATCATTGCATTTAAACTATGACAGTTCAGTCCTCTACTCTTCTATGTTGCAAGGGCTCTTGAATCTTGGCCCTACTGAAATCCGTAAGAACCAACATGAAGACTGTAATGAGAGAGACTTGATGTTTGCTACTAACACCTTGTATAAAGAATGTCAAGAAAATTGATTCTTTCTAAAATAGCTTGTTGAAGCTCTTCTCTTAGCTTTGACTACCAAACCCGAAGCCCATCAACTAGCCTTATTCACCTTTTCTAGGAAGGGTGTATATTTGCAACGCTAAGGGAAAATTCATGCCCTCTATTCCTTCCCCAACGCATGCCCTAACGAAGACCAAATCAACTCCTGCCCAGGACTGGGGATATAAACCTTCTTCTACAAACTGCACGTTTCCACGGACCAAACCTCCGGGGCCAGATGTTAGGATACCTGTTTGCAAATCAAGGGATTAGCCCCTCTGAATCAGCACAGCACAATGCTACTGGGGCTTTCAAGCTACCCTTTGCACGCACCAGAGCTTAAAAATTGGTTGGCTATGAAAGCTGAGACTAATGAACAGTTGTTTTAAGAAAGAAGTCTGATATGATGAACGTCACAGAAAACCTTGGCAGTTTGGGATAAAAATCGGTCATTCAGTGTCCACAGAGTCTGAATTCCTACTGAAAAAAAATCTCCAGAAAATCTCAAAAGGTTAAATAGTGGCTACTGTCTGAGCTCTTCTTTTGCACCTGTGATGAGTCAAAAGCCGCAGCAAGAAATAAAACAAGCAAAAGAGAAGTTTACAACACAAAACCATAATATTTTAAAAAGCATAAAAAGTAAAGCCAATAACTAATTTTGACAGTGTTATGGACACACAGAATAACATTTTGAACCTATAAAAGTTAATGGGAATTTTGGTACTGATTTTAATGGACAAATTATTTTACTTACAACATTCAGACGCTTGTATTTATTACAACTTTCTACACTCCTGTCTTTAAATCAACTCAATTGTGGTGCAACTCTAATTTGAAAAACATTGGAACTCACACCCACTATTCATCTCCTAAAAAGTGCAAATACAGAAATACATAAGTAACTTAAAACCAGACACTGAGGAGCCCAGACTTTTATCTGAGCATCTCAATGGAACAAAAGTGAACTTTTAAAATGGTAGTATTTTTACGCTCAATAGTAAAATTAGATTTATCAGGCAAATACATTAGATTTTCTAAATAATTCTTTTTATAATACTGCTGTTTAATTTAATAGTGCAACCACAAGGAAGAAGAAACCATTGGAAGGGTTATTGTTCTAGCATGGAATACCACCAAAACCATGGAATGTGAATAAATGTCGCAAATGAAAAATTCAAACAAAATATATCCAGAACAGGAATGAAACACATTTTACCATCCTCTCATAACTAATCCAGAGACTTACATTTTGCTTAAAAGGAATGACTGCAATTCTGTACTCAAAGACTATATATCATATATCTGAGAATAAATAAAAAAAATAAGAGTTATTACAGAATCCACTCCCCCCCCCCTTTTTTTTAATTAAAGAAAGCCCTATCCCAACCCTTACTGCAAAACAGAATTCAGACTTAGTTATCATGACACTAACAGTCCTTTATAATTATTAGTTAATGCTTAGTCAAAATACACACTTAAAGTTTCTCGGGATAGTATCTCCAGACTAAATTCTCACTGGCTTGATGCTGAACTACTGCCTGCAGAATTAGCTCTAAACTAGCTCTGTCACAGCACTACATATCCGCTTGCACATGTATTTTAGATAGTTACATATCCAAATTCTATCATTTCTGATACCATTTTATTGTTTATGGAAAATGGCAGCCTCAACTGATCGCACTTCCAGTATTTCTGCAACAAAATTAGAAGCCATATTTTTTAAAATATGGCCACTAATAAAATCATTCTTTTATGGTGTGAGCATGCTTATATTTTTTATATAGAATAATATCTACTAGCAGAAATATATATTATGGCAAGAATCTCAGTTCTATCTTCATATGTGGCAAATTAATTCCTCTGAGGTTACACTATCCTTATGAGTAAAAAGAAAGATAACGATCCCAAAAGATGTAATTACAGACCAAAACTAAATTACTTTGCAGGTCTAAGTACTGTATCTTAATAATTTCACCGGAGAACATCTTCACTGCATTTGGGCAGATTTGATTTTGCTGCCTGACCAATAATTACAGCTCTGGCAAATACAATGTCTGATAAGGACATCAATTAAGAATGAGCATTGTGTTATTTAAAAAAAAAAATTCATCATGTTCACAGCCTGTCTGATTGAATGAAATGCCAAATTAAATTAATGGAGATTGCTAAGTCTAGCTGGCTGGTGGGGAACCATGCAGAAAGTGGGACAGCATAGACAATAAACTGTCTGTAATTAAAAGATGAGAAGCTGGACTAATGCTATTTCAGCCTAATTACTCCAAACAAAACAATATACACTAAAATTATTCTGGCAACAGAAGTAGATGGAGTGGGAGGAGGGTTGGGAGAGGGGGCTTTTTCTTTTTAAATAGTATCAACTACCACCACCTATGAACAGCAGTGTCCTCACCAGATGAATTAAATTAAATATTGCTTTTTTTCTCATCAGGAAACACAATTTATTTTCTCAATAAACATAAAAATAACAGACGAGAATTCTCCAATCATTTCTGTTCTAGATGGATATCCAGCTAATCTCTGTAGAAGCTTTACTTTTAAGTATGATGTGTTCATAGCAGGAGCAGAGCGTTCTTTTCTGGAAGAGCAAGTCCTTCATGACAGTTTCAATACTTCAGAAGCAGTAGGTGGTATTCATATTATTTTATAAAATACAAGTATTCTATTTTATTTTTGCTACTAGGAACAACAAGGCAGATTTCAGTAGCCGGTTCATGGATGCAATACCACTAAAGTTGTTAGGGATTTATATTGTTATAAGTGAATGTCGCATCCTTTAAAACCCGAATTTTAAAACTTTGTAAATAAAGAAGTAATTTTATCTCAGAATGAATGCAAAATTATATCCTCGATTTTGACACTACAGAGCTACGCGTAGACGTTTCTGTAGTCCTCTGGCAGCGTGCTAACATTTTGGAAGAAATAGCATGCACTATCAGATGCAAGAAGTATTATTTACCATAGACAACATGCAGCTATTGGAGGTTAAGGACTGAGTCACTGAGTATAAAGGAGATGGAGAGCTGGACCAGGTGCAGTCAAACGGCTGCCCATTTGGGTCAGCCTCTGACCAAATGTCCGTAAGCAGATAACGTATCCCAGTTACATCAAACCGCTACGTGCGTGTGTGCACAAGGGCAGGGATACACGCACAGAGACAATGCTTTCCTCAGCAGAAGATACAATTTTTGAAGAATTTCACGAAGTACCGGACCACTAGGTAACATGTATTACATATACCAAGTTTATATTTGAGCCTTTCCATTCATATTCTTACAGCAAATTTACAATTAGTGATTATTATAGGATTGTACGATAGAAATCAGCATTCTGAGAGAGATTACAGTATTATTCTTATTTTCAGTAGGTAATATCTTCTGGAAGCGGGTTCAATTCCTGCTAGGTTCTGCCTATGAATTTTCTAAGAAAGATCTTCATCTACGTGTGAAAAGCTACCCAGGAAGTGTTAGCCTTGGTGACTTCGGCCACCAGAACTTCCTACACGACAGTTCTTTCTCTCCATTTCTTCCACATCAGGGTTCTCTAACACACATATCAGGATGCTGCAATAATCAGGAGGAAATGCAGGCTCCAAAAGGAGTTCCTATAGGAGATTTCACACCAGAAAGTTTAATTTGCTTAAGAACACATCACTGATGAGAAACTAGCCAACAACAGACAGGAGCACAAAATGTTAAAATAAATGTATCTAAGTACCCAGTTTTGCAGTCACATCCCCAGTGCTGAATTTTAGGCAAATGAATAATCTCATTAGTGGTTCATTAATTATTGAATCTGTACATAAGTATCTGTACAATCATACATTTGACAGCCTTGATATTTAAAATTTTAAAAGCCTTTAATTCAGGGGACCATTTATATTCCAATTTTTGAGTCTTAAACATCTGCCACACTAATTGTTATATATATGTTTATATACATATGTCTATGCATGTATATAGGTATACACACATTCTCTACTCTTTCCTCAGAGCTAAAAAAATCTCAGTGGGATAAAACACTTGAGCAAGACCCTAAAGAAAAATAGACATTTATATTTTATTCATATATTCTCAAATCTCCATCAGACACACTGTTTGCAGATAGAACAGATTTAAAAGTTTTAGGAAAGCAATTAGAATGAAAATATTTGAAGTTGCTTTAAAAGCTTCCAGCCAGCAAATAAAAACTTCGACAATAACAATAAAAAGCACTGACTTAATCTCTCTAATTCCAGCCAAACTCTTTAATACGAACTCCTTCAGTGAATTGCATGGCCAAAAGCAGTAACTGAATGATATTTTGCCAAGTGTGATACTGTGCAAGTCTTAGGAACAGTAATGAAAGGAATATTTAATGGTCTCATGTTAGACGTTTTCAGATCTCTTAAGAAGGATACAGTCTATAAAAATTTTTATATGCAAGAAGTAACTTTGTATGAATATGCACAGTATTATTATTCTGTTGACTGACAGTCAAGGCAATTCAATATATGCCAGATTTTTAATGCTACTTATTCCATATTTAAATGCATAAATATTAAAAGGTGGTCCAAAGTGCAATCCTGGTCCTAATATTTATACAAGATTAAGGCGTTATAAAATTAGTTTGAATCTTGGAAGTTCTCTCCAAGACAAACATACCAAATATTTTGCTGTCACATGTTCAAAGAGTTTCAATCTACCATTTTGCCTCTTTGTAGACAAGAATGGATTTTCCATTCTGCCCACATTGCCTTCAAAGGTAGTAAAATGGAGAATCAAACATGGATTCTGGGTATATCTCTGCATCCACCTACATATACTAAGACTACTTTTCCTCCGCACAAGGCTAATACAAATATCGAACTTAGACCAACCCACTAAGTTTCACATAAAAAAGACTCCACAAGATCTACAGATGTTACTTCAAAGAGTTCTGAAGTACCTTCACTATCATCACACCCTGTTGTTGCCTGAAGCTTAAAATACGGGAAGAGATCAAATGTTAAGAGAAACACATTCAGTAACAAAGCCAAGGAGAGGCCACTGTAGTTTAAATATTTGTTTAAAAATATATGAATATTTAAAGAACATATTTTCTTTCTTTGCTTTCTAACCTAGAGATGTTTGCGGTGATGAACTACGAAATTATTTTCGTGATTACTCTCATGAGCACGTACTTGTTGCTGGAATAAACCAGATTAGACATAAATGTCATGGAAGGAATATATTGCTAAAACGCAAAAAGAACTTACTTATATGGCTGGGTCTCTTGTTTGTATAACATTTTTCTACAACTTTGTAGCAATTTGGATTCCACATGAGAAAGGTCTTCTCAAATACGCAGTTTCACAGCATCCACTCAATGTATGCATTTTACGAGTTACATTTCTCTAAACAGCTCAAATTACACATAAGATCTTATTTCTGATGACATCAGAGGACAGATGGCGGTTAAATTATGCTTTTTTCCACAACTGCTCTAAAGAACTGAAGCAAGGGTAAAGCACAATTGCTCCCTTTCCACGGCCCTGTGAGAGGGTGGAAATGTCTCTATTCTCCATGACATTTACCAAATGGAAGAAGATCAACAGCCTCTCAGAATGGCCTCAACACGTACACGTGGTACTGCCAGAAAGACCCAAACCAAATCTGTGGACCTGATTCTGGGGCTGCCCCTCCAATCTACCTTCCCACGGCCCTCCGGGTTGCTACAGGAGTGCCGATGCCAGCACCCGGTGCCATGACGGGAGGGCGCTAGCTCCTGCCCGGCGTGGGGACAGGACTCTTCCAGCACACATGGGACCTGAAAGCCAGCGAGGTCCTGAGAGAGAGCAGCACCATGCCCCCTCCTGCCCTAATACACCACGGTCAGTATTAAGGGCCCTTCTTTAACTGCCCCTCATAGGGCTGTAAGACAACTCTACTCCTCTGCTTGAGTGTCCTTTTACCCCCAACAGTTTAACTGCTGTAAGGGATATTTTAATAGTTTTTTCAGGGGAAAATGCATAAATACAGAACTGTTTTCGCCATATGAACATTTCTGTTTCACCTTCCTCTTCGAGGCATTAAGTTCATACAACCAAGGTGTTAATCATGTCTACTCCCCCATTTATTTTATATAAACTGTCTAAGCATTGAGTCTAAGAATTTCTTAACACAATGACAGCATTTTATTCTTAGAATCCCAAGAAATAGTTTTATATCACTATATTCAAGATTACTGTAACATTTTCTCACACAAATTTAAAGTGATGCGATTATACTGCAATTGGGCTGTAAGTAGCTTTTCTTAGAATCTTATATCAAATTTCACTCACTCCAGCGAAAATTGTAAATTCCATTCTAGACTGTGATTCAGCTCTACTACACTAGCAAATCATATCAAGTTTTAAATATAAAATTGATAGAGAAAGGGTGAAGCAGATGTAGACATTTTATAATAATCATAATGGAGGATCAGTCAAGACATTTTCAGGCTAAAACCAGTACATGCATAAAATCTTAAATATCTCAGCTCTCAGTCATTTTGATACCACGGGTTCCTGCGATTTTTTCTGAAATTAAATACTTCCCACTTCAGAAATACTGATCATAATCAAATAGAAAAACAGCATTTTTTTAAAGTCTGTATTAACTCAGCTTTATTATATGCAAGGCTGTACAAAGCAAGCCCCGTCTATTGCAAAGACAGCCTGTAGGATGTAACTCTGCTCTTATTACACACATATCTGAATGAGAAACAGAGAAAAGCCACCCAGAAATACACCAACTCCAGCGCTAGGGTCAGCGATGGTTACCCTCAACCAAAGCTCTAAGCTGCAGCATGCAGTAAGCAATRCCCTTCTATGTGGGAAGAACAGGAAAGCACAGATGAGGCTCAAGGATTTCGTATGCTAACCTTATAAGAACAAGGGTTGTACGAGAAAACGCCTGACAGGCACAACATTTGGGAGTTTTCCTCAGGTGAAGACATTTTCCAATTTGGAAAAATTATGTATGTCAATATAATATAGATCATAGATGCATTTTGGAAACAGGCACATAACACATCGCTTCCTCCTGTTCCTTCATCTTACATCAACCTTAAACCTGGAAGATTTCTCCACTATTTTTAGTCAGGGCTGGATTACAAATCCCCCAGCAGGGAGGCCTCTGGAGAGTCTTCAGCAACAACTAACTTTATTTAAACATGCAAGATTGAATTGGATGCAATGCTCTGCCATAACAGTAGAGGAGAATTAAATTTAAGTGTGGAATAATCCCTCATGCTAGCTTGTATTCCTAATTTATGCCACTGAGACTAATCAGGCTTAATTTATCTATCTTTAGCTTCCCGCTGTTTTATTCCAACCTAAAGGCAACATTCTGGGCAGCAGAAACTTTATTTTGTAGGTGAGTAACCTACTTTAATTGCATTTTCATCCATTACTACTGTCTAGCATTTTCCTCACTTAATTGGGTCACTGTATTTCTTCTTGTAAGTGGGCACAGAAATTACTTCTGATATTGATTGCAGCCCCTGAGGTTCTGCCGAGAGTTGAGGACACACAAAGGGTACACGGCAAATTCCATTTATGACGAGTGAAATGAATGAAGTTTCGCTCAAAACCTTCACTCTCAGTAATAAATGCCCCCCCAAGAAAATCCTAATGTTAAAATATTGAAATCTTACATTAAGCAAATTAATGCCAGTTAAGAAAAATCAGGTTGCTCTGTTTAAAATCTTATTTCAAATGCAACCTGACCAATAGCCTCACACATGCAGGGCTGGACATGTCCAGCACTATATGAAAGCCAGGCCTCTCAAGTCTTCAGGTGATCTTAAGCACTGATGTTTCAAAATACTAATGACTAATTAGCGTTAGAATTAAGTGCATATTAAAAAGCACACCAGGCATCTCAGTAATGTAATTTCTCCTCATAATTTTCAGATGCCATACARAAAACCAATGTTTTTTAATATGACTAAAAATGGTAATAAAAGCTCTCTTGAATACTCAAGTACTACCCTTCGTGTCTTGATGTAAGCAAGTCTGAGCTTTGATACATGCAAATTCTTGAGTTTCTTTTCTTGAAGTATAAGAGACACCAGATCCTAGTGGCATTTCTGCTGTCAAGCTGTTCCACAGCTCACAACTCATGCTCTGAAAATATTCTCCTAATTTAGTGGACTGAGACAATTCAGTGTCTTATGCTATTGATACCAAGGATGTGCAAGTTGAATACTTCTTAGCTGAATTTAAAATAATCAGATTTAGCTTTAGAATGAATTCAAACTAGATGTATGAATTAGCTCTAATTTGTCCATGAACTTTCTTAAGTTTTCCTTATCAGCTGATGGCATGATGGTGATCTGAGCTCTACAGAAACTTTTCTTCGGGTGTCTCTGAGACAGTATTTTTGATGCAGAAACAATTCTGATGGAACCAAATAATACTTTGTACCATAACCATGTGGTTCTGGCAGGCAGATGCCTGCTACAACTAGCTGCAAACTACTGGGAGTTCTCTCATTTTTATTTTATGTCTTGAACCTTATCATTCCATCCCACTTTTAGAATAGAAAATTTCCCAGAGGACAGAAATCTTTGCGTAGTAGAAGTGAGCCCTGGACTCAGTGCACTCTCAGAAAATCCTTTATATTCAGGGTTTTTTTTTCAAATACCCAGGGCTAAAGCTGTCTCATTACTATATTATATTTTGGATCACATAATAACTTCAGCCAAGTTTTATGACACAGACAATGTTTCTGTGATATCAAAGTTGCATAAGAGTTGAGAACTACTAATCCCACCTCCAGTTCTGGTGAGCAAGTGAAACAATGCAAAACCATGCAAGGGAGCATGGAACATGAAAATTGCTCTATATGTTCACAGCAAGAACAATTCACAGGAAATCCACAAGGTTGGTTGCTTCATCGTCTGCAAAACTGGGGAGATTTTGCTCTACCATAAAATTTCTCAGTCCTTTCTTCTACCTGAATTGGGAGACTGCACACTGCTAGTGTGAACGCCACAAAGACGGCAGGAACAGAGGAACAGCACGTGATGTTCTGGCAGCTGTCCCACCACCGAAAGAGGAAAACACCAACCAAGGGCGGGGAAATAACTAATTGGTCACAGTAAAAACTAAGTGGTATTATAAATCATGACTTTCTCTTCATTTGTATAAGCATCTAGAATCGTTTCTGAGAGTATTTTATTGTCCAGTGATTTTTAGACTTTAAAAACCCCAAACCCAAATCAAACCATCCTCAAGATAATGGTTTTGCCTGTAATCGCTTGCCTGATCTGCCCTGGAATTATTACAACAGTTCTCCAGGGAAAGAGATTTCCTTTGCTAATCAAAACAAGGTTGCTTAATGCTATTTTCAAAACTTGTCATGAACAACATAAGAATATATATATGTATTTTAATGGAAGAACTGAGTTGTCAAACATGATATACATAGTCTGGTTTTGGGAGGAATAAAATGATATACAAGTGCTAGAAAATGATGTACAAGTGCTGGGTACCAGGAGGCAGAGAAAGCATGGAAGAAAGGCCCATAGAAAGGTATAGCAAGACAATGAGTATCAGAGCAGGATAATAAGAATTAGCTTATCTGATGGAAAAGGAAAAGATAAACTGAAAACGGGTAAGAGAAAAGGGATGAAAATAAACTTTGAGGAAAGACACATAGCAAAGGAGAGGTATTCAAAATTAAAAGATTTAGAAGTTTGTGATATCTTGTAAAACATGATTTTGAGAGCATCTAGAAGCAATTCAAAGCATGTGTATTTACATACACCTTCATATAAACGTCATTTTTTCATATTTTTAAAAAATGGATGGCTTGTAACAGAGAATATGAAATTTAAATTAATCTCATAATTCCAGATCACCAATAGTTCTAGAGAAAAAGGTCTTTTTCCTTTGTCTCCCATACAATCTTACGTTTTTGCCTTCCCAAAAGCATGGAACAGCTGTCGTGTCCAAGCTCACATACGTCCATGGGAAACTCTGGGTAACATGCCATGATGATCCTTCACACATCTCTGTGCAGGACCTTCCTTACCACCACTGAAACCAAAGACAGATTACAAGTGACACAGGAATCTCTTCCAGTGCTATAATCTCACCTTTATCCAACCGTATATACAAACCACTGGTTATAAGAAACACCTCCACTTCTATATATATATAGAAAAATATATATATTTATATATAGAGAGAGAAACCAAAACCCTCACATCTCTCATAAAATCAAAATGCAAACAATAATTTCTCTAAGGGTCATCTAGGAAAACCAGAAATCTGCAGTGGTACCTACCAGGGAGAAAAATGGTGACGGTTTATTTGCCAACATAAATCAGGCTCTACCATTCGATTCAGATGGTGGTGGTAGTTGTGTGCTATATTCCAGAACTGGAATATCATCTGTAGCTAAACTAGCTACTATAAAAAAAATAAAAGGGCTATCAATTTTCATGTCACCATACAAATATATCATCTTCTGAGACAAGAAAAAAGTTTCTGCCATGTTGTAATACTTAACCATGCATGTGTGAAAAGGGGATAAGGAGTGAGTGAGGGTGCACATATTGATTACATTCCTTACAGAGAGGTATACACTAAATGCTTCGTAAACAGAACACTAAATTGAAAGAATATCCAATCACTGTAAATATGGCAAGTTTCTATAAACCCTTCACCATTCCCAAATGCAAATTCTTCTTCTACTGTGTACACTCCTCCTAAGTTTTGCTTCATAAACAGAAATTTGGGGAATGTCAGGCCCCTTTCCAGTCTCTTCATCCCCTCGGAAGCACAACCCATGCTGCTGGCTCAGGAACCTCTGTCTCCTTCAGAGATATAGAACGGTGTTCAGCTTGTGAATATCACAGTGCTTCAACCTCATTAATGTTTTTTTTTATTATCAGAATCTAAAAATGGCAATTTCACACACTCCCCTCACACCAGAAGTTCCCATCTAAACAGAGTCGTCAACATTTAGAATGATCATCCACAACAACGAAGGAGATTTACAGCATCTCCAGCTCCCATAAAATGGTTATATGCAGGATTCCACTGCAGCTATCAGCAGCAGTGGGAACCAAACTAAAGGACATTCCAGTGACTCAAAGTCATGATGTCAGCACTGCCACCTGCAGCCACACCGTTAAGTGACCTCAAGTTCCAGAGAAGATCTCGTTGTGCATCATGCTTCAAACCTCCACCCACTTGTTTGTTTAGTTATTCGCTCTATAATTCAGTATCCCTTTGCTTATGCTGATACAACAAAAGTGAAACACGAAACTCGTTAGGATCTGGGGAGGTAAATGCAATTAAAGTTTCTTTTTCATCTGGGGCAGGAATGAAGAGTGGAGGAGGGAACTCCTTAYGCTAGCCATAATGACCAACCTGGCACATTATGAAACCACACACTTATTTACCAACAGAAATGGTCAAATTTTCAGTAATCATCTTGCTGGCTACAGGGGACTCTCTTCAAAAAGTCAGCTTTTACACAGAAGCTGAATTATTAGAAAACTGGCCTGGAAGGGATATGCTGGACATTTACAAATCTTATTTACTCACTGAAGTACGTCAGATATTCTGTGCACAATTCACTCCTGACTAAGGAATAAAATGCTCATGACCTAATGGAAGCAGTGATGATTAAGATTTATATAACCAGTAGATAAATTATGCTTTGCTGTCGCACACTAGCGAGAAGCTTACGGGACAGAAGCAGGATTAGTTCAGGACAAGGGAAATTATACATGTAAGAGTTAAAGCTTAAGGAAAGAGATCTGGCTTATATCAAGTTGACGCTTCAGATAAGAGACTGCATTATAACAGGTTATAGTTGCAAAAATAATTTTGATTGGCATATCATTTATACTAACTACTGCTTGGAACCCAGAATATGCAGCGTACTATAAACTGTTAGGAAATATATCTGTGTATTGTTCAATATTTACAATGTGCTTTATTTTGTAAATAAGACCTGGCAGAAAAATGTCGAGTATTAAAAATAGTTCTGCTTAAAAAGAATCCCCTTTTCCCTATAAAAAGAAGTATTTCAGTAACAGCAGTTTATAATTTTATTCAGAAATGTTCACAGTGAAGCTAAATAAACTTTCAATGGGAAAAATTTGATTGCTTTGTTCAGCTGCTCAAACAGATTTCTATCTCTACTTATTTGCATATTTCTGAATATTCTCTTTCAGGCCCACACCATTTTTGTTAGCAAAATCAATTTTCTGTTGGACAAAAAGTGAGATTTGGTCTAATGATTTTAAGCTTTTAAATAAACATTAACTGAATGGTACAAAGAGCTGTCTTTTAAGAAAAGATCCTTGCTGTTTGGAAAGAAAAGAATTCTTTGCGTTTACAGATATCAATCGACAGCAACAGATTTTAACATGAAGAGAGAAAAAAATATACAAGGGCAAAACAAAAAGAGCTGCAACCTAATTATGTAGCTACAACACAGACTGATGCTAAGTTTAATTTTTAAGGAACATTGTGTACACACGTCCATATAAAAAGACGTAAGAAACATTAAACTATGATATAAAAGCTTTATTATTGATTTTCCAAAGCTCAAACAATACTCATGTTTATGAAATTGTTTCCTCTCCACCTGAAGAGAAGGATTGTTCTGAAATCCAACAGTTCTGCAGAATCCTTAGCAAACACCAACCCAAACGCAATTTTTTCTAGGTCTGTTCAGCTCTGCTAACAGTTATTGTTTGCACAACTGTAACTAAGTACATTACCAACTAGTTGTTCAATCTATATAAATTTAAGAAACACACATTGCCAAGGAGTGACTCATATATCAGTCTATTATATGCTACAGAGCTGACTGTATTAAACAAATCACTTTCCCTACAGCTGAAGAATAGAAGCTATATACAGAGCAGAGGTTATTGTCTAATTTAAATCTTGGCTCCCTTCCCAGAGCTGTACAAGATTCCAATTTGTGGAAATGTTACTCTCTGCTACTGCCAGAAAGGCTACAGAAAATGGTATTGGGTGCCTTCCAGAAATATGTCTGCAAAATGCCAATCAACAAGTCACTAAAGATTAACAGTATGACTGTACCAAATTAATTTAAATTATAGAAACATATGGCTAGGATGTTTGCACTGCACTTAACACAACACCTGCTTCACAAACAGCTACGTTTCCTTCCACAGTATAAAATAATATATGTCAAACACCTTGAACCTCATTCCTATAAACGGGAAAAAAATCAGTTAATAAACAGTAACCAGGGGTTACCACTATTAGCTACAAGCCACCATTTTGTAATGGCTACATCCCTTATTTATTTAAAATTTTACGTCAACCCAGATTAAGTGGTCTTTCCCCATCATAGAAAAAGTAATTAGCAACGACAGAAATGAAGGAAAAAAGATGACCGAAACAAACATCTTTATATTCCATTTTAGAAATCCAAAATTGTACGTTGATTTTGCTAAAACACTTCCAGTCTTATAACAGTCCTTCAAATACAATGTTATTGTGTCTCCTCTCTCTMTATATATATAAAGTTGACATTCTCAACAAAAGCCACTCCTGAAAGGCACTATAAGCTCACGAAAAGTTAAAAGATTAACAATCACATGCCAAAAGTCAAATATTTTATATTTCCTCGATGTGGAAGTTGAGGTGTTTTTATAAAACTCCTTAATATATATGATCATGTCATCTAATTAAAAAAAATTAAAAAATCAGTGACAGTCTTAGAAATATTTACACATTAGTGTATGCCATATTTCAGCTGAAGAGGAAGGGACCTGTTTTATGTTTCCCTCCACTGCTTTTCTGTTATTGCCTAGCTAATGGAAATATATCAAACAAATGTTCTACAAGAGCAATAAATATTAAAGTTGACCTATCCATCTGGAAGAAATAAGAACAATACTGCTCACTTTTAGCCCAAATATGACACTGATAAATGAAGCCGTGAGATTCTATCACACTTTCCGCAACCTGGGCTAAGCGCCCACCACGTGACTCTTGTACCAGCAATTTTCTCCATTCATCTTCATTAGGCAGTCACTTGACCTGTCTCCTAACATCCCTGTCAAATTTGAACCTTCAGGGGGCTTGTTGTACTTTCTAACAATGTACTCTAAAAGCTCTATTCCCTTTTGGAAAAAAGCTTAGATGAACATAAAAGAATATATGAGCCATTTCTTCTGGAAAGAGAACCATCAGGTGCTAGTCACGATTAAAAAAGGACATCACAGCACCGTACTTGTGACAGTAGGAACAGTAGTGTTCCTGCAGCCCAGAACCAACAACACAGCCTGGCAGAAAGCACAAGTGGGCAAAGCAATCACCCTTTCGGCCATCAAAGGACAATTACACACTCAAATGAGAATGTACGTAACCTCTTGCCACAAACAACGCCCTCCATTTCCTCCCTCAATCACCGCTTGAAGCAAGCTGGAACAAGCAACCATAGCATTCTTAACCTAACATAATAAGAGCGCTTCATCACATTAGCAGTTTTACATTACATCCCCATTATTTTCAACAGTATAATAATAACAGCACTGATTTGATTATTCTGTAATAGTGAAAATGAATACCAATTCAATATGAATTTSCCAGTATAATAAAAAGCTCCTAACAGGATTCTTAGAGACCTCCTAGAAAGATTGTTTATAACTTTATGATCACTTAGGGAAATCACAAAGGCTAAAGGCACCAAAAGGCATTAAGCTTTTGACATCAAAACTATCTCATGCAATTGCAATACCTTGGTTAGGGTAGACCTACAATGTTTATCTGACAAACATCTGATGTATTGACTCTGTTTTTCTATTGCACACAAGCTGCTTATCTTTCTTTTTTCAAAGAAGTCTTTAGAATTATAAATATTGTAGACTGTCATGGTAATGTAGCAATTAAAATACACCCACAGATTTCTTTTAGGCAGTAAGTTCTTCAACCCTTTTTCATGTTGATCAGGTCTTACATGAGTGGCTCCATACAGCTGCTAAGCACACCAGGGACTTACTCATCCAGGAAAACATTGCTGAATGCAAGTAAAGACTGCAGAATCAGACAGAAAATGCGTACGTATGATACAGAGGTAAGATGGATTTCACTGTGATCACCAGAAAATGACCAGAGACTTCTCTTATACAAACCAAATAGAGTCCTTTCACGAACAGATACTTCAGTCATGCTAAGTTGGATTTATAGCACTAGAATTTTTACTTTTCTCTTTAAAAGCATTCAAACTGTATCTGACTTTGAGGGAAAACAGAACATCTTMTTTTCTGTCATTATTTTACAGGGTTCTACAAGTACCAGAAACTATGCTGAAATACTGAAAACATTTCCAAAAGTGTGGACAAGAAAAATTATTAACAGATGTGCAATTTAAAATCAAGACCTGGCATAGGTGTATTTATGGTAGGTACATTAATTTCTTGACTACACAATGCATTACAGGTAGTAACTAAGTAATCGCTGATAAGGTGGTGCTCTTGCCTGCACAAAAAAAGGAATGCTTGTCTATGAGCTGGAATGCTGATCTAGCTGCTTTTTAATCACAATTATATGTTCTTACATCAGCGTTAGAGCAATCACACAACAATCCCTGGCAATGTTTCCATCAGGGTTTTACCAGACAACGGACAATTCACAAGAAATCCATCGGTGGCATTAGGTTTCACCTGAGCCAATCCAGCATTACGGTGTATTAGTATTATCTGCATTAGTATCTGTGTATCTGCATTAGTATCTGTGACTGCAAATGCCTTTACCAATACACACTGAGCCTCTCTTTGGAAGGAGAAAAATGGGCTCTCTCTTACTTGCTTGTCTGAGATGCTGCAGATTTCAAGCCCTCCGCATTGATTCCAAGTTCCAAGTTTGTCACGTCTCCTTCACTGACAACATAGGCCTTGGCCATTTTCTTTGTACGAACAGATTCTTCTCAAGAATGAACGAATGTCTCTGCGATGACAGAGAGATTAAAAAACTTCACAAGTGGTTTTCACATGTGGTTCACTCTATGGCTGCTACGGATAGTTGATTCTCACCATAAAGTAACTTGGAAAGGTCAGCTTGTAGATCCAGTGGTTCTCAAAATCAGCCACATGTCCATTATCTACCAATTCTCTTTGGGAAGATGACTTCTCCCAAAAGATTAATATCAAGTTAATAATGAAACAAACTGCTCTAAACAGAGTCTCTGGTTACAAGATGACAATGACTTTTCAATACTTTACTGAATTCAGTTCCTGAATGAAGCCTGATTCCAACAAGATTAAAACAATTGTTGTGCCAAGGCCGGGAGCTAGAAAAATCAAAACGCTAAACAATGAAAGAGAGAGGCCTGAGGCAGTTTTCAAGGAATTTGTTGAAAAAAACAAAAGTGAGAGAGAGATCTCGGCACAGCCCCAAAGATGATCCTATGTACAGCAAGAGATGTAACGTTACATGAAAGTCTAAGAAGGGGTGTCAGAGAAACTACCTYTAGGTCGCGGAAGACCTGATTAAGGAAAAAAAGCTATCATTTCATCTGCTTCCAAGAAGCCATACATATACATAGGGAGAATCCCTATATACTAGAGTTAAGAGGAGAAAAAAAMCCAAGCAAACCACAGATATTCCAAGAAGTGGAGTTGAACAAGAAGCAAAGCAGATTTTCACCTCAGCTAGCTGATGTTCGTTGTGGAACGTTTCATCAAAAGTGATGACGATGTGTTATGATAATGTCAGCTTTACCATCACCATCATCTGTCATGCCAGAATTATTCTACGGCTCTGGATGATGAAGTGGCTCTTCAATTCTTCAAGACTCAGTGACACTGAAGCAACCTGTAAAAGTATTTCCTAAACACCTTCAGCAAAAAAGAAACAAAGGTGTTCTATATTACTTGAGTTAGGCTATGAATACATTAGTGCAATATTCTAGCTGGAATTAGCCTTTCCCGAGTAGAAACTTCAGTAAGCAGTTGCACCTTGACAGCAGGCAACTCATCTTAAATTTCATTAACTTTTCTTCTATGTTACTTTAACTTTATTCAGAATGCCCTTTCAAATGCAGTTCAGCCATGAACTCTATCATTTATAGTGCAGCATTGTTTGTGTCGAGTCTTTGCAGCAGGGTTATCGCTACAGGTTAATGGATTTGTGTTCCGAGAAGCCATGATTAGAACAGGTTTACCAATAGTGACCCGTGTTCTGCATTATACAGTGAAAAAAGTATCTAGCAGCATCATCGTTATCAACCATCAAAAAAGATACTGAGAGCTATGTGTATAGACAGCCCTAAACTCAGATGTTTTTATTACTCTATATAGGTATTGTGCAGTGGTTAAATTTGACATGTACAAATTGCTGAAGTGAAGATTTGCAAAATAACAGTGCCTATCAATGCTAATGGCTTAGTTTAGAAAATTATGTGCAGGATTTCAAGCACAGCATGAATATGTATTTATTTAAAACATTCGTGGCACTTTAATGGATATTTTCATTAGCAGAGGTTATAACAATGGCAAAAATCTGAAATTTTATAAAAGGTGTGAAGTTATTACAGTAATTCCACAAAATTCAAAGAGATACATTCTTACTGTTGGAGAAGACATTAAAAATTAAGACCTCTGAACTCCCCTCCCAATACAGCTATTCCAGTAGAAAAATCAAGCACAAATAAAGGAATAAGTTTTCATAAAGGCTTTATAAGTTTTCTTGTCCCTTCTGTAAAACTTTTTAAGCACTGTTCAGTACAAAGTAGCAGAAAACTTAAGCTGGTATGGCTTTTCCTCTTTGTCATTATCATACACGAGCTGACATCAGGCTTTTCTCTTCCTCTTTGTCATTATCATACATGAGCTGACATCAAGGAGAAAAAACACAGAAAACTCATTTATATTATAAGTGGACTATAGAACTGCTTGCTATACCAGCAAGGCACCAGAAATAGTGATTAGGAGAGCATTTAATAGTAACTAAAACATTAAAAAGAATAAGTAGGACATTCAAGGTAGAAGGCCAACTAATCACCTAGTGACCAGTAACACTTGCTGTCAGAACAGACTGCACATACAATGCAGGCTTGGACTTTCAAACCATTATGTATGCACAGCTACAGCCTTCCCTTGTTCAAAATTGGACTTTTACACATTGATTCTTTTAACGAATACAGTGATACTGCATTSTGATACTGAACCCATTCAGTTATGAAATGTGCATTAACAAAAAAAGCTTGCAAGGAAAGACTTCAATGCACAGCTTCAAAATTTAAGCACTTCATAGCATCATGCCTAGAAAGTCATTGACTTTCATGAGGGCTTTACCCAGCACCTTTCCAGCTCCTGCAAATGAAAGAATTCTTTCCAAGTTAAGGTCAGTATGCTTGGAACAACTTGGGCTATGGGGAAGAGTGATTTCAGATGGTCTACATCAGTCTCATTCACAGGTATGGCTTAGAGAAGCCCAGATTTTGACAATTGTTTGTCYGCTATTTCAACTACTTGCAAGCAAGCGTTCCTGCACTCCCCATGAGTAGCAGTGACTGTATTCCACACACACAGCTTCTGTGGTCTGCACAGCTAAGTTCTAACTAGGGTACTGGAAAATTCAAGTTCCTTTTTTTTTCTTCCCAATAATCAGCCCTGAATCATCAAACCAGTTAGTTACGCCAACCGTTTATTACACTTAAACAAAATTTTAAAAAAACCCACACTGCTTTCCTTTAGAGGCAGTAATATATTTGCATCTGACACATGTTGTCCTCAGGATATAATTTCATTGAGCATCTCTTCCTCATTTAGTGTAGTAGCTTCATCTGCCTTAGTTCTTGTTAAAGCTTGTTTAAACTGTTCTCAGATAGATTTTTTTCTACCTAACACCTATTACACTAGCTATAATACTTCTGACATAACATGCTGTGCTAGGAGCTGCTGMTGATCCTTTCCAGGACAGTGCCACTGACATACTGTTTTCAGTAATACTCGTAACAGCACTTCTCCTTAGAGGGAGCTGATCAAAAGGTGCTAGAAAAGGTCCTTTGTCCCTTGAATATTCTGTTAACATGGAATTTGGCTGGTGTCTCCACACAGCACACTCACCAGCTTTGAACCAAAACATCTGTTTATGACTTGCCAAGACAGTAACTCCTTGAAGCACCATCTTCCAGGTTTTCGGATGTGAACCTCTGTTACAATGAAAAAATGATCTCTGGGATAATAATAATGACTCCAAAATAATAACCTCTGTGAAATACTGAAAGTCTGAGCTTTTAGATAACTGTCCTAACTTCTGCTATTACCACAGTTAGATAAACTGCCCTAAAGGTTGTATTTTCAAAGCCTGAAAGTTGTCACACCACTGGGCAATGTACTAACCATCACTTGCTCAATGGGATAGGTCAATTCAGCCCATTCCATTCAAGTAAGGTCTTTCAGGATTCTGTTCCAAAGAACATTAAACTCACTTCTCTAGTGAAGACGGTAAGTACTGTCTATAGAAGAGCATCTTCTTAAATGGAACCACACTATGTTAAATAAAATAAAATAACAAATAAATAAATAAATAAATAAAGAGTAATGGAGAATTCTGGCATTTGCTGAACTGAAGCACCAACCATACCAAGTTTTTGTTACCCAGACATCTACAGGCTGAAAAAGCCTGAGATGTTATTGTCTATGAAACGTGGATTCTTGATTTTCAAAAATCCAGATGCTACAAATAAGCTGCCCTGAAAAAAGCACTATTTTGAATGCCAAGAAAAGAATTTAATGCAATGTGATGCAGAACACACGCTTCAGTATTTTTCAGGAAAACATTGATAAATGTTACCTTTTTTATAGGGCTTAGTGTATTTTGAAGTCTACATAAGAAAAAAAAATAAGCAGAAGATTTGATTTTCAAAGGGTAATGTCTTTATCTGTTATTGCCTAAGCAAATAGCTGGTAGTTCAGATATCTTTTTATTTTGGAGGAAATTAATTTGCACCTTATTGGATGGTAAGGTCTGTTCTTGAAAGCAGAAGAAAACAAGAACATTAAGAGCACCTAAACAATGTCCAGTCCAAGTAAAAGCACTTTACTAAAAGTACAAATACCCTATGAAAAACTCTACATAACTTTGCTAACTTAAATCTGTATGTCTATGTATGCTCATTTTGAGCTTTTTTTAAACAATGGTATGTGTCATTTATGTTAGAATCAAATCTGAAAGTGTCTCTATCCCTGAGCAATAACCAACAGGAACATATTCCTGTGAATTTTTTATTTTTCTGGCACAAGAAGTTATTCTCACATCTGTTAGGGCTGATTTGGAATCACTACTCTTGGAAGACAGATTCTTTTATTTATTTCTTGAACATGATTCCCTGCAGAGTTAGAGAGGCCTCAGACACACAAACAGGGTAACCTAGGAAAACCCAACCTGTGCCAAGGGGCAGGGGGAAATAGTTTTAGTGCTACAGCGCAATCTCCCGAGCCCAGGGAACTGTAACCAGCCTGGGGACTTTTACTGATTACAGTCCAACGCAGCTTTTTAATTTCTTCCCTGGAACCCACTGATACACAGGTAACAGTCTCAAGGGAGTTACCTATAGGGTTCTGCATCTTACTAGGAAACACTCGCTAGGAAAGGAAGGATGGAATTACAGCTAAGAAAAGATACGTACAATTCCTAATTCTGCCACCTGAGTCTGCATGACCTTGATCAAGTTACTTAACTTCTCTGCAGCTCTTGGCCCTGAGTGTCTAACGAAAACAATAAAACTTGCAACATCACAAGGTATAGATTTTAAGTAACACTAAAATGTAAGTAGGAAAACTTAAAGGACTGTTGCTCCAAAGGCAAAGAGAATAAGCCAAAACCACTAAAATCTATAAGGATAAAGGATAAATCAGGCTCCAAAATTTAATCACCAGGTCATATGTTAATATCCAGTTGGGTATCAAATTAAGGAAGCAAAAAAAGTGGTAATAGTCACACAACCTCTATTTACAGAAAATTGCTGATTAGAAACTAATTATTTCTATTTGCTTCTACTTCTGTTATGTAACATTTGTTAGACAACCAAAAACAACAACAGAAAGCCACACGCTTACAGGTTGAGTTAAGATTTAGTAGTCTTTCTTTGGAGATACCCTGGCATTTGTTTGCTCCTTAAGCGTACCAGTGCCACATTTAAAACACAAAGTCCCCTTCCGCTGGCGTAGGGCCAGATCTGCAAAACACTGTCTTTTGATTCTTGCCCACGCATAACTTGTAGGCATCCGAGTTCCACACAGAGGCTACAGCCCCGAGTGAAAGCAGGATTCACAACTGCAAAGTTTCTCTTTGATCTATGTCTTATCAAGCTGTAGTCTTCCCTTTACCAGGCTTTCTGCAAAGTGGTGGCATTGTTGGCTACCTGTAGAAACACAGGAACTTTTTCTAGGTATAAACGCTTCTGAGAAAAATAACAGGTTCCTATGGGCTTTAGGGAAAAGAATACTGAAGCAGAGATTTTTAAACCTCATACTTTTGGATTTAGACACTTTCTGTCTAGACCTCAGCCCTACACACTAGGGTATAAACTTCTAAACCATTTAGGTTTCTAAATGACAGAAATATTATTTGGTGAATTAAGTGCTTGGCACTACAGAATCACTGAATGAAACAACACTCATAAGAAGTGACTGATGGATTTTATTCTGGTAACTCATCTGGCTGACTCAAATAATTTAAGACTTTTTTTTTTTCCTTAGTAGAAGGATGACTGTACAATGCAGAATATCAGTGATATGAAGCTATCTCAGCTGTGCACGTAGTATTCATGTGCAACTCAATACCTCCCCCTCCACATGCAGATAACTGCACAGAGCAGCAACTCCTGCTGCTGCCTACGGTAGCACTGGAGAAAGCCAAGACTGAAGATTTATGTTCTTTAAATATTTGCTTAATTCTCTAGCACAGAGACTTTTTTCCATTATTCACCTTGATGATTTAAAATATAAGTGATACTGCCTCTGCACTTTGAGTTAGTGAATTTTATAAATGGTTTATAGAGCTTAAGAATGGCTGCTCCCTCTGAGCCAACAAATAATGAATGTTAACACTGGTGTGAGATCACAGTCAATGTCCGGAGCCATTCCTTCATGCAGGTAAGAATTCAGAACCCACTTCACTACCATTTAATCTGGTTTTATTCTGGTATGAAGCTGTTGGTTTCATTTTAATCTAGGAAGTACATAAAGGTATATTTCCACTGCACAGCCCTGGATGGAGAACGCATAAAAAGTCATGAATGTTCAATGTGAGATAATCTTTGTATCTTAAACTATGACACTTGCATTATAGATGCTATTTATTTATATTACTCATGGCCCAAGTGGCAGACCGATCTCATTGAGCCTGAAGCCACTGCTGACATGCAGATGAAAGCCAATGCTTTCCGGAGCTAGAAGCTTTTGCTTCACTCCTGTGAGCTAGATAAGGTGATGCTGAAACTTCCGAAAGGTTGCCGAGGACAGAGGAAGGAATGGTAGAAACTGCTGTGCTGGAAAATTGCACTGCAATAGAATAAATCATAGGAGAGCCACAGGAGTTGCGTTTTTCTCCTTTCCATTTTTGCTAAGAGAATGAGACGGAGGTTGGCCCAGGAGATAGACTCCAGATCGCCACATAATCTGTAGGCACTAATATTTAAGACTTTTATCAATTACCTTGCTTACACTGTGCATCATTCCTCCATCTAAAAATGAAGCATCTAACAGGTAAAAGCAACTTCCTCRTTTTAAAGATGTGAGAGGTTTGCATTTTGTTTCTCTTCTAAACTGTGACTTTAAATACATTTGTTCGGACACAATCTTTGCAACTGCATTTGGAACTAATACTCAGTGCAGAACTATTTATATGGCTCTAAATCATTGGCTTACAATGCCTGTTTTCTTATCGAACTACCTCCACTGCAAAAGGAACATCACACAAAGAATTCTTCCCCAGAAAAAGGAAATCAGAAAGCTCAAAAGATGCTACCTTTGCAAACACACAGTATTCAGATACTAGATTATAATCAGGCTTCTATTCCAAGTATTTCAATGCACACTGTTAACCTTAGACAACTGTGCATGAACCTTTTAATTAGCATGTTATCTTTCATGCAATTAATATCTTGTACCTCATATGTTATCTTCAAATTAAAACTTTTACTATCTGAGCATTATTAATTAATCAATGTGATTCTAAGAGGAAATAGACATCGTTCAGGAGAAAGTGTGTTTTTAGAATGTCACACCCACTGACATTTTAGAACAATTATTTAATTGTCTTCAAATACTACCTTTAGCTTACGCTGTCTTCGTAGAACATGCACAAAACCCATGACATAATTATTACATAAATTGTTTTACATCTGCAAACAAATTTTATTGTTGCATTATACAAAACATCCAACTACTGCAGTCAAGAGAAAATTTTAGTAAAAAAGAAAAAAATGTATTTTTAAAATCCTTAATAATCCCCTCAACACAGTCAAGAATCTTCCTAGTAGGACCTGTAGTAAAGCATATATACAGTAGCACCAATTCAAAGCAAGAAGCGATGTGATTGTTTGACCCTGAAGATACCAATATAGATGATGATCTTTTACAAGCCACTGTGCCAACCTGATTTACTGTGATGAATGAATAAATTCATCACCTAATAGCTTGTCACGATACATTTGATTTGAGACATTAAAAGAGGAAATAATTTCAAAAGATGATTGTCCTTATAAAATACTTAAGAACCCCAGAAGATTTACAATTTTTCTATCACATAGCAAATTTAATAAAAGTAAACACAAACCAGCATAATGTGGCTACTCTCCATCAACAAATAAAGCTATTTTTTTTTAACAATAAATTTCCTGTGCTTAAACTAGAAACTGTCTTATGTCTGTTTATAAACAAAGGACTCCTTAATCTATTGCACCAAAGGAAATTAGTATATTCCCAAGAAAACACAACAGCAATCAGTTGCAAAACATTGTGTTTTCTTTAATTGGCTTAGAAAACGAAAAGCATGACCTAGAAATATTTAACAGATGAGATGAAGATTTTCTTGGAACTGCAGCACATCAGATTCCCAGTTTTATTCCAAAATTACTTGATTCCATACAGCCTTAAACATGAAAATTTAGGACAACTGGGCAGCTACCTACCATACAGTATTGCTATCTGCATACCGATGTAAGCAAACTGCTATTCTAGTGATTTGACTTTGCAATTCCTCTTTTTAGCGTAATTATTCAGTTTTTATTAACCCCATATAAACTAAAATCCATGTGTATATTGTTAAAGTGTACCTACTTTAAAAAAAAAAATCCTGACACCCACAGAAATAGACACTCTGAGTCAAAACACCTGTGGATTTAAGAAAAAGAATTTGCTCCTACTTCTTACATCTTTATTCTATTACAATCGTAACTGGAAACAAAAATGTCAGTAGTGTCACAAGATGACTCATTAATATAATTACACAGGATGGTAGTCAAACATGCTGATAGACATTATATACACATACATACTTCATATATAACAACATATACTATGCACAGTCATAATATGCATGAATGTATAGAAATATCTGCAGTAGTGCCTAGGCAGGTCTCCCACAGCTCTCCACAGATAGCAGTGAATTAAGCTTCAGAGCACTACCAGGAGGTCCCTATATATTATCATCTCTATTTTCATAGAAAAAGTCAGTGAGGGACAGGCACAATAAACGGCTTGCCCAAGGTCATACAGCAATGTRATAACGGAAATGGGATTGGAACCCAAATGCCCTGACTTTTATCTTAACAAATACATAGTGTTTCTTCTCTTACAATAAAGGACAGAAACAGAACATACGTTATTTTAAGAGAATACACTTGCTAGCTTGAAGTAATCAGGTTTCATTAGTTTAYTTAGAAAAATTTTGAACTATGTTTGGAACCATAGGATGAAAGCAGAATAATAGGACAAAAGACTAATAAAAGAACCACCACCAATTCCATAAGGAGTGAACTAGATTTGTATCACATCCACATCAATGTGAATCAGTGAATTTTTTAAAAAGGATACAACTGTTTAAGCATAAAGACCTTTACCGAAATTAGTCTTTTACATGTCTTACCAAGAAATTATACAGCTCTCCTTAGATGCTTGTAATAAAATGCAGACGTATTCTGATGGTACTAGTTTTAAATCAAATATAACCTCTATCTAAATGCATTTTCTTTAAAAAGTCACTTTCTTAATACAATACGCCCTGAGAAATACATTTCCTGCTGAAATTACTCCATTCCTTTCACGCCACAATGGAGCAGAAACACAAGTAGAATAGTCCAAATGAAGTCCTACTCACTTAAACCATCTCTGGCAAAGCCCAGAGTCCAAAGGTCACATTAGTGCTGAATCACACTCATGCACATACATAACAGATAGTCTATTTGGATACTGCTAACTTTCAAACATCCCTAGCCCATAAAAATCATGATAATGGCTTATTACAAATCACTACAGCACAGAAATTACAGATTTTTAACTACTGCTTCAAAACCAAATCTATTTTAGGTTGAAATAATCAGCAAAGACAACTGGTGGAAAACAAAGTAGCGAACTCCATATGTAACTGAAGAAACAGCCCTCCAAAGAAAATTTGTTTGGAAGACCCAAACCACGAAAGACCCAGAACCACCCAACTGTCTCTGCTATGTTCCCTGAGAGCACAGGACAACCTCCCCAGGATTCACAAACTCGAAAGCATTCCTCCAAATCCTCCTGTCTTAACATGGAACCATGAATCTTTTTGCCAGGAGCAGGGGAGACAGGGATAGGATATATGTTGTTGCCCCCCACCTACCCATTGATGGTTTGGGTTTTTTCCATGTTTAGTGGCAAAATTACCATTTTTACATGTCTCAAGCTTTGAAATCCCAAAGAATTGTGTCACAAAATACAGAAGCTTCATCTGAACCACAACTATGCCAGAAGTTATTGCTTTGACTGACCCACCTATAAATTTTTCAATTCTTAACGCAAGTGAAATTACGATATACAATAATTTAAAAGGTTAACATATATAATCTTAAACAGACCATTGCTGAACTTTGGATAAATGGTGGACGTTATATAATATATTTTTAACTTTAAAAAAATTCTTCGGTTAATCTGCAACCATTATTTTGGATTTTCCTTTCTAAGGACATGATGATTCTGATTAGAAAAGAAATTTACAAAACTTTGTAACAAACACAGTTTTCAATTACATTTAATAAATCTTTGGTATAAATGTGAATATCTGCTTATGCAGATGAAGAGCACTAAACAATTAATTTAATGCTACTGAGCAAATGTCATTAACATTTTTTGAAGATTGGATGAATATTAGCTTTGTTGGTAAATGACAGTTTGAATATTTAGGTTTTTATAAGGGTGGTTCATTTCTTTATACAGCARCAAATCTTCAGACAGTACTTCTGTCTGGTTGTAGAAAACTACAATTGATATCTTTTCCATATATACTTAACCTCCTACAGATTTATTTGATTCTCAATAATTACTATTCTCTGGTAAGAGGCATATGTTATTACAGCACACTGCACTCCCACAAGCTGTCCACTCAGTGTATTTTAATAAATCTCTGCCAAAGCTGTATAAATTTGATCCTGTTTAAATTTAATAAGGATCAGAATATATCAAAGCACAGATTCCCATGGGAGAAATAGATATTTTGCATAGTTATTGAGTGCCCTATTCATAAATACAATGTGTAAGACCTAGACCATCAACCTTGAATTAAAAAGAAAGAGAGATTAATGTGTGCAAAGCCAGCTACTTCTTAAATAACTAGTGAAATTAGTGTTTAATAAAACATTTTTCCTTATACTACTGTTAAAGACAGCAGCACTGCTACAGTTTCAATATTAGCATTCTAATATGTAAGTACTGAATATCTGCAGTATAGAAATACCTTTTCAGGTACCTTTTGCAATTCTTTCTTTAAAGATTTACCTACATAAGGACACAGATAGCTAAACATGTCACCAAGTGTTTCTCTTTGGGCTACGCCTTATCCTTTTCTATTCAGTGGGACCACTGCCTTAAGCAGAGAGCAGATCAGCAACCAAGAGCCAYGACTGTTGCAGAACCTGAACTAGTTTAGGACAGTGAATAGCATGAACATATATTTGACATCCATTTTCTTTCTTTTTCTGGAAGGATGTCTAGAAGAGGAAGAAATTCTTCAATGTTCTATTAATTCTAGGTAAATTTTACTGATTTTTACATAATACCCTACAAAATTTTATGTTCTATTAAGTAGATCATTTCAGTGCTTGCTGTGGCAAAGTAACAGGAAACATAACTATGCCAATAGATGCTGATGTAGCATCTTATAAAGAAGTTTGAGGATCACTATCATAAACACAAATACTACATGTCTTCCAAACACAAATACATTTAAAAAATTAGTTATTCAGATTCCAATGTTTTCTTTTTTGTTGTTGTTTTAAAGAAAAACTGTTTGCATATAAGGTGAAAAAACCCAAACACCTAAACCACATTTCCACCAACACATGTAGAGACCACACCCGACAGCTGCTAGTTACAGAAATGATTCGTTAGACTTCGTAGGAAAGCTGCATTCCTTATCATTGGTTTCTATTAGTAATTGCATATATAACGGTGTATGCAACCTACCACTTTCAAAATAACTCCACTTTCTTCCATCATCTTTGATGTTTACATGATAATAGGTATGTGAAAGAAATCAGACTATATTTATCCTGAATTAAAATTCATCTTTTCAGAGTAAGAGCATGAAAGTCAAAAGACAAATCATTTTACATGGGGTAGAGATCTTTCCCAAGGGGGAAAACAAAAAATGTACTAAATCAATTTGCCATTGTTTTACAAGTCAGCCACTGAGAATAAAATCACAGATGGCTGAAATGAATGGGAGTTTTGCCATTGACTTCAATGGGCCAAAGATGTCATCCTCAGTATTTTACTATACACAGAAGCCTGATGTCAGAATTAGTACAGCTTTGTGAAGTACAGTACAACATAATTCAATCCATCAAAGTGAAGCCGATCATATCATCACTCAATCATTGTTCCCACTCACATCTATGGTAAGATTCATTCTTGTTTTCTTTTCCCTTTACCATCATATAGGTGTTGGAGCTGGGGAAAACCTCAGCCATGTTTGTCAGCAATATTCCTTTATCCACCATCAATATTATGTTGTTATGGTGAGAGTGCAGATATAAAAATGAGGTTGGAAATTCAAATTATATCAATGGAAATGTGTGGAAGCCACAACACAGGCAACATAAGTTTGCCAGAATGTTGCCACCGAAATCACAGCACTTAAAACACAATTACTTTGAATTAAGATCAAACAATATCATGATATAACTATTTATCCTGGGCAAACACATRGCTAGGTCTTTTATGTGCCACCTGTAGCACAGGGTTACAATCTCCCTTCGTTTTCAAGAATTTTAGAAAATATTGCACATTGAATGGTGATAATGTTGGATCCGTTCGTTTAAAAGATTGAGTGCTTAAGCCCAAAGAGGCTGAGTTAGGAGTACAGTGACTCAATTTCCTTGCTTTTATGGGTTTGTGTCTTTCAACTTTAATGTTATTTCAACAAAGTGCTTTGTGTTTATTATGGAGATATTCTGCTGTATTTCCCTTTTCTCAGTTCATGAAATTTTCAATATAACAAGAAAAAACCAGCTCAAATTCCTATTTTGAAAACCATATTGCCATTTTTATTCAGCCTGTATTTTAATATAGCATCAATATTTAACTACTTCATTAAATGAAGTGTGACTTTTATAGTGAAAATGTCAGTCTTTGCAGTTCATTAAATTCATTTAAAGTATAGCTGCTTGATTTTTTTTCCTGAAGGAATAAAAGACTATTAACTGAAGGCATAAACTTAGCATTAGCATGTACTTTTTCCTTCAAATTAACATTCAAGATTTGTAACAGTCTTTACAAATTTAAGGGATTGTTTGTATCCTTTTCCATTATCCTTATTTTTATAATAGATGTCACTTTTATAGCATATACAACTGTTTATCACAGTTGGATATGACCAGTAGGATGTCACAGAGGATATTAACATGTCACGTGCTATTATGAATCTGTAGAATTCTACAAGTAGTATTAAAAATACATTATTTTGAAATGTGGCATCTGGAAAAATAAACTGTATATGATGTAAAATGTAATAACTCTTGGAATCCAACAGGGTTTATGAGTACTGTTTTTCTGTTTCATAAAACATTCTTTGATGAGTATCCTTTTTCAAGGAGGGTTTCTATTAACTAATACAACAGAACCAGAGAAAGCTCCATTTCCAGAAAGGTAGCACCATGTTTTTGCCAGATGTAAGAAATCCTGGTCTATATTCTCTAGGACTTCTGTGAGTAATGTCTCTGAAGCTGGAAAAGCTAATTATTTCTGATTAATAAATTGATGCAATTATAAAATCCTTTAATAAGAATAAAAAAGCTGCTTTGAAATGTACTAAGATATAAAAGTGGTGATACTTTCTTTTCAACCTATTACTGCTTTCTATGTTTGGAGTAGATCTCAATGACAGTGAAATCTTTGGTTTTGGAAGACAATCACGAGTTCTTTTCAATTTTAGTGTTTGGGTCCCATCCCCCCTCTCCCCCAAACAAAGCAATTTGATTAGGCTACTCTCTTGTAGTAATGGTCTGAATCACTACCATGATGATTCTCACACTTCCTATTCTCAGACTGCACTAAACAGTCAATGCTTAATTTATAACAATACAGATGGTGATTAGGGGGAGGGGCTTGGACATGGACGTGTGACATCTTAAAGGGCTTCATCTTCATAACTATAATATCCATCCTCTGAAAATCAGATACTTTCCTAGTGTCTTAAATGTAGAATCCAAAATACCCTACCGCACACAAACATTTTGGGTACCATTATGTACCACGAAGATTAAGGTTGGAACTAGGACTTGAAAAAGTATCAAATTATTCAATCTATGATTTTAAAGTTCACCATTCCTCTCACACATGGGCGCTTTAGCCTCCACGCAACCAGAGATTGGCATCAAACTAGAGAGGAAGAAGAAATGAAGAATGCAGTAATTAATACCTACTTAAGTTAAAAGCTTCCTTCAAGAAACATTCTTCCACAAATATTGTGCACAACAAAGTTTTATTTTCTAGGAAAACTACTTCACATCTCCAAATTTGTGCTAAACTACTGTGATTTGTTTTTCTGTGTCAAAAGTAACAGGGTTTATAGGAAACAATGGTGCTTGAACTACCTTCCTCTGGATKAATTTTTCCAAAGAGTACTATAGAGAATAAAATTGAATTATCATGTGACTATAATTCTGAAGAAAGAAAGAAGAAACTCTAAAACTTAATTATAGAAGCAACAGCCCAGCCACATACATAAAAAGCTAACAGGTACCAGTGACACATATTCCAGATTGGAGTTTGAAAGAAACAGTCTTTACACACTGTTATTTTCTACACTGTTACATCTGCCAAACCAAACTGATGGGCTCTAACTAGTAATCCCTTACAGCAAGATTACATGGAGCTACACAAAAATAATTTCTTTTAGGATGTCATGAGTTAACACACAACTACAAAGGGAGAGGTATCCAGCCAGCTGTATTAAATCCATATGCTCTACACAGGWCACAATTACCAGCTCAGCCACACCAGTACGCTCAAGCACACCCTGCAGGACTGGGATTCCCAGTCTTGAAACTTGAAAGCAAACTCTTCACCAACAGAGTTACGATAGCTATCCTGAATATGAACCAAGTTCTTGGTTCTCCCGCTGCATGGACCTTCCAGGCAAAGGGTGAAACAATGCCACTCTTCCAGATCCATGTTTTTCTAAAACAGTACAGGGAGAATCAAATTAATCTTTGCTACCTATTCACCTTGTACAATCATAGGATCATTCAGGTTGGAAGGGACGTCAGGAGACCTCTAATCCAGCCTCTGCTCACAGCACAGGCCACACTGAATTCAGGAACTGCTTGTGGCTTTTCTTCAGTCTGGTCTTAAAAACTGTCAAGGATAGAGACAACTCTTTTGGGCAACCTGTTCCAATACCCCGTCATCCTCAAAGTGTTTTTTTTTCCCCCTTATAGGCCATCTGAAACTCTCATTTCAACTTGTGGCTGTTGCCTCTCATCCTCCCACCAYGTACCCCTGTGAAGAGCCTGGCTCCATCTCCTCGCAGGTACTGGGGCTGCTGTCAAGTCCCCTGAAGTCTTCGCTTCTCCAGGCAGGACAAGTCCCGCTCCCTGAGCTTCTGCTCACASGGCAAGTGTGCCAGGGACTGGCCATCTTGCTGGCCCTCCATGAACTTGCTCCAGGTTGTTGATTTATGTTACTATCCACCAGGACCCGCTGGTCCTTTTCAACAGATCTGCTTCGCAGCCAGTCAGACCCCAGCCCGTATCTCTCAAACCAGTACACCATAAAAAGTTTTTGATACATTAGGCCAAGGATAAATGCGCTGACATTGAGCTTCAGGGTTCTGTGATGCTGAGCGAGCCTCACAGATCTCCCAGCCCCTTTTTTAAAGTCCACTTTACAAGAAAAAGAAATAATTCATCTTTCATTTTTTCATCCAGATAAAATATTTAATCACCAATTTGATGTATGAGCAAAAACAAATAAAATCCTATTGCTAGTATTAAGCAATTAAASTAGGAAGAATCATTACTTTGGATAACTGAGGCTTTGAGAAAACTTTTGCATCAGCTATAGCCAAAATTTAACGCCAACAACAAATGAACCCATACTTCAAAAGAAGACAAAGCTAGAACCCTCTTTAAAAAACCGCATACTGGTTTTTAATTACGCTTTAATTGCACAAAATTATGCACCTGTCCCAGGACATATTAAGAAATAGCAGCAATGAAACTTGACAGTAAGCTTTTTGCACTCAAACTGCCTTATAACCAAGCAGCAAGTCTTCACAGTACATTTCAGAGTTCAGTAATTCCCAGGAAATCATGCTGCAAATGCAAATAATTAGACTTCTAAAAATGAGGCTACTGCTGTTCAGAAAGAGCCATCCAATTCTTACAACCTCAGAACTAGCAGATATTTGCTACTTTTAAAATTTTTCTGGACTTCTGAAATTAATCTACAGATTTCTTGAATCTGAGACTCAAAACCAGTTCAATCGAATAATCGTTTCCAAAAACATCAGCCTACTATGGTCAGTGCTACAAATGAGAGGCTTTCAAAAAAATCTATGATTTACCAGATCTTTGACCATTGTACCACACATTTGGGCCACCGCTTTTGTAAACAATAACTAAACTGATTCCATCCCAGTTGAAGAATTCTCAAGATACCGTTTGTTGACATACAACTACTGCTCAGTTTTACTCTGCAACTTTTCAAAGAAAATTAATTGGAGGATGTTACAACTTTATATACTCCAACCAGGGAACTGTCTCAGGAAGTCACCAGATAATCTTTGTTTAAAATGAACAAACATGCCACCTACATTTTTCTATCATATAACAGGCCAGGAAAAGGAAATATACCCCCCCAAAAAAAAAATCAGAAGAGCAATTAGAGATAATCATCATCATCATAGAGGACAGTAGAAATTTCCCTGTATGAGTAGGTAAGAAATTACGTTGTTATTTTTGTACACTGGACTAAAACCAGATACAAATGAACATCACAGGATAAATCACAAAGMGTATTTCCTGGGAATGCTGCATTCTCAAAAACTAATTTGCTTACAGAAAAATGATAGAAGAGCTCTTTTAGAAGAGAATTCCTTTTAAATTAATTTACTGATTTAGTAAAGTTAAGCTAGGATAGAAGTATCCTTGCAACTCTAGCCAAAAATATGTATTTCATCACTATGTCTGCAAGTACAAATACTCTATAAAATGATATAAGGAGTTGTATAAAATGGATCAATTTGCTACCTAAATAGTATTATAAAGTGGACTTCTCAAGGAAAGATTAAAAGAATGGAATTATGCTGTACCTATGTACCTTTGATATTAACTAGTAATCTATAATTTAACTCTAATCCTTAATTTAGTCTACTTTTATCATATATATAAAAACAACTGGTACTGTAAACAGTTTTGCTTAAATTTAAAAATGAAGAGACTATGTTCTACAATGGCGGAAAATACCAACTATATGAAGGAATCAGAGTCTTCCCTTTGCCACACAAACCAATCAGGTCAGGCTATGAGTAATTAAGTCTCCAAACTTGGGGTGGAGGAGTAGATCTGCAAAGAACCGCGTAGTTGTAGTAGCTGCTCTTGCTAGGCTGGAATATTTACAACGGTGCTGGCAGATGGCACTTTTTACACAAACAAGATAACATACTCTATCTTCATGGATTAAAGGCAAAATAAAGACATCTACTATCATCATTTTCAATTTTTATGACCTCTAGAGAAGAGAAACAGACTTGCATTGCTCATGAACACAAATGGACACTAAGACGGGCTGCAAATTTTTGCGTTTCATATACCTCTCTGAAGGGCTGCTTAATTTTGTTGTCCAAACGCTTTTGAAAATGAAGTTCTCATTCAGATCCCTAAGACCAGATTATTTTTAGAAACTTGGAACTTAGGCAGTTACCAGTTAGCAGAGCACAGAGGTAAGGAAGCAGATGATCATCTGCTGTGCACTGTCAACACACCCACATCAAGACAAACCATCTAATAATTTGATGCCACGCTTCTACAGACTGTCAAACTTCTACAAGATGTGAGTCTTTCCATCACCTTTCAGACGCTTAAAGGCCTTTCCCTCACCACCACCACCAAGGAAAAGCACACAATTTCTGAAGGAAGAACTAAGTAATCTCTCCATGTTCGCAGATACTAGGTAACTCCCCAGCATCTACAAAGCTCATTTATAATAGTTTTCCACTATAAAATTAGACTTCGGACACGAGTTTTCAATACTAGCTGTTATGCATAATTCCAAAATTGTTATTGAGTTTGTAAGTAACTATCACATCTATGGTTGCCTTGTCCAAATCAAATACTCACTTGGGATCACAGTGCGTAACAAAACTTCAGTATCATATGTTTAGGAATGTAAACACGAAGCCTAAAAAAACCACATTAAACAAGATTAGAAGTACAATCAACCCCATGGTCCCTGTTTCAGCCAACCACATTATATGATATCTCAGAGCCTTAAAAGTGACTACTGCTCCTTTGTCCCCACTACTACAGGAAGCCTGCCTCAGCACCTTACTCCTCTGGAAGCAAAAGGCTTTCTTCTCATTCCCAGTCTAAGCTCATAGCCAGCGTTTATACACCCACGTTTGTAACAACACTGTCTTCTCTCTCACCCTGCTGTTTCCAGTATTACTGTTAAAGCATAGATACTTCAGGTCTCCTATGTCTTCTTTTCTCAAGAAAAATCAATTCTCCAACTGTAAGGTACTCATTTTAAAAACAAACAAACAAAMAAATCTTTGCTGCCAGACCTGTAATTTTATGTGTCAGTTCTTTCACACTTCAGAGATGAAGATTATCTAGACCTTCCCAACTTGAAGCAGCTGAATGTAGCATTTTGCTTCATTTTCGTTTAGTATCTAAGCTGGAGAAAACATAATGATGATTCATTTATTTAGCAGACAAAACCAATTGGAGACCATTTTTATGATTTCCAGTGAGGCAGATGTGTTGCTTCTGGTAAGGATGAGAGGCCAGATAGAACTGGTGCTTCTCAGCAGCCAGAGTAACGCTTACCAACATTACAGCCTGTCCCCATGTAATGTATTATCAGTTCCGATTCCTTTGTTTTGTCAGCAGGTACAAAGAAGTGGCTTTATCCTTTTAGGAAATGAACGGTTCAGTGCCCAAGAAACTACTACTTCAAAATACATYCTCCGAGCTGAATTTTTTCCAGCAAGTTTATGAAGCTCAATTCAAAAGCAGAAACATCTCTCTTCTTCAAAGAGGATATATTCCTATGTGCAAGAGCAGGATTGCACTCATATCTTTTGAATCCRTAGAAGATTTTAGAAAGTAAGGATGAGAAAGAAAAAGTTGAGTATGTTTTCAATCAGTTCTTACATGAAGTTCAGTTTGCCTCATTGATTTTTTTTTTTTTTTAAGGTAAACATAAATCATCTTCACAGGGAAAACTTCAGTAGTTGGGATCAATAAAGCAACTGGCCTTGCTCTAGCATACATACTGAGATTCATCATCTAAAATCTTGTTATTTCTTATTTCTACATTCACAGATCCCTGGCAACCAGAGTTTCGGAAAAAGGCTGCAGATAGGAGCTCCTTTGCTTGGGTGCCATAAGCCAACGAATGGAGAAGCAAAGATGAACCTGTCTCTTTCTTTTGATCAAATGAGAACCGAAGATCAGTTCTCCAAAATGGATAGGAAATCTTTAAGTGTGAATAACACGTATTTTCACCCTCTTCTCCCCTCTCCCCCCTCCAAACAAAAACAAAAACAAAAACCCAAAACAAAACAAAAAAAATCCAAAAAACCCCAAACAACAAACAACACCCAGAACTGCAGGGAGTTCAGGAACTCAGCAGACTGAATATACTTGATCCCCAAATTGTAAATGTTTAGCAATGTCCCCTAGCCACCATTCCCTCTTTCTCATTAAGGTGTTCCACAGCCACTTCTCCATTCTTGTTAATGAAAACAAATGTTTTCATTAACAAATGGCCATTTCCTTTGGCAACAGAGAATGTAATGACTGCTTCCTACCACAGCAGTGAGGAAGATGAAGTAGAACAGTAAGACTCCACAAAATAAGAAGAAATGGAAAAACTGTAGTTAAAAAGAAGCAGGAGATTGAAGATTTCTCACTGTCAAAATTCTGTGCCAGACTTGTGGTGCGTTGCTTGTGCTCACTGTAGCTGCAAAGTATCAATCTTGAGTTCATGATTCTGAAAGACCAGAATTGATTTTCCTCCATGGAAATTGTTCCTTCTTTTTTACTTTCACATTTACTTTAAAAGAAAAAGGTTACATCTGGAGGGCAGAAAGCAAGGTGTATACTTGGTATCAGTTCTCACCCATGCAGAGAATAAATGAAACTCAGAAGGTCCACAAATACTTTATATAGTCTAAAATTATATGGATAGCTATTATATTCTTATGATTTCTAGACTTCATCCTTTCATATGSATTTTAAATACTCACTCTATTGATGTAATGGTATCTTAATGGAGTTTATTATCATTTTTGAGTCACAGAAGCACTGAGAMTGAGGCATAACAACATAATGTTCACCTGAAGTTAGTCATAATATGAATCAAGCTCTTTATCATCACACTGTCTCTCACTTATGCCTCATGATGCAACAACCTTAAAAACTTYAATTTAGAAATAATTCTGCATAAACACACAGGTAACGTGGAATACGATGCAGAGCGCGCTATAGTGGAATTCAGTTAATTAGCAATCCAAAAATTACAAGCAATGATAAGGAGCCCCATGATCTCCAAAGATGTACRTACCCTGATGTGTGTGTCCTGTACAGCAGCAAATAGCCTCTCCCCGCAATTTCCAAGCAGTAGAAGATTGTTACAACCGATGCAGACCAATACACATTGCCTGCGTTTTAAAAATGTGTGACTGTACAAGAGTCACGTTTCTGATTCAACATTTATTAGTGACATGTATTACCAGTAACAGCTGCCAATTTTTCTTTACAAACACCAACACAAAGCTCGAAAAAAAACCCTTTAATACATTATCAAGTGAAGAATCAGGATTCTTTTCTGGTATGTAAACTCTCCGCCAGACTATTAACAAAAGGGCAAATTCTGAGACCTTCCTTGAAAAACTGCTATTTACTAGAGACAAGAATACAGGAAGATAGGCAGCATATTTACATGATATCGCCAGCAATATATTTGTTCTGATGGAATTCAAAGCCAATCTTCCCCATCCTTACTCAAACACTTTCTAACAAAGAAGACAGAAAAAGGCTGCTATCCTATCACAAGTTGTTTGCCAACTAAATGTAGAAAAACAGTTTGCTACTTAAACTGGGCAAGCTACAGTTGCAGATTGAGGCAAAATAAACACAGAAGCTTACARTACAATTTTACAGTTGTTTTTTGAGAAGAATTACAGGTAGAAGAGCAAGATTGATCTCTAAGCTGCACACTGGACATACCACGAATCTGTGTATGCAAAATACTGAAGTGCTGTTGGTTTGCCTACTTGAGTAGGTATTTAATGAACAGAACTACTATGTTTTCCTTTCATATCATATTTGATTAATCTCTCTGAGTTATATTTAGCCCTAGATTATACTGCCTGCCTTTCACCTTGTTCAGTCAGAGCTGCAAGTCAGTTGAAATTCTGTCCCAGTTATGGGTGGCTCCAAGAATTTCAGGTTTTTGCTGTGTGCTATCAGCCAGCAAGTCCAAGCCAAAGCAGGCAGCAGAGCCAAGGGGACATGGGAAAGTCGCCCACGGAATGTGCTGACACACACAGCCCGCTCCAAGGGTCCTTCACAGAAAAGGCACCCACAAAGCTGATTCCACAACGGCAAAATCTCAGCAGCAAGTCATCATCTCCATAGGGCATGACGACTGGGAGAGCATGGGGTACTGAAACACTTCACTGAAGCCACTGATGCACACRTCTGATTCAAACATTACTTTAAAAAGACCAAGGTAAGGCAGCCATCAGAACTGAGAATGCACGCATGTACGGCTTGTCAAATCCTTGAAACAACAATTGCATGTTTTCAACAAGCCGTACAATACCCTACGTACCTTACAAACATCATCCAAGATCCCAGCGCAAAGCCACTATGTTAACAAATGCTTAGACAAAGGTACGAGGACAAAACAAAGGCGTCTTTCCTTACCAGCACTTCTGCTAYGTCATAAGCAACAGGCAGATCTCTGTCACGGAAGCAACGATGCCAGCCACCCTTTAGGAAGCCAGGCTGACTCGTATGACGTAACTCCACGCGCGCTTCTTGGGTCTCAGTTGCACCACCGCGGGAGCACAAAGATAACGTTAAGTAGGCTTTAAAAACGTCMGAAGGAAAGGACAGCAGAAGCATCTGTGAAATCCCTTTATTTAATAATGTCTTGCACTTGTAAATTATTTGGCAGGACAAAATAAATTGATACAAATTATTTCATTTTATCATTTGAAATACAGTTACTGGACACTCTCAGAAAAACCACAAAGTCACGTAGGTATAAACATATTATTTACTTTATTGATTACTTTGTAGTGCAAATCTAAATTAAGCTCTCATGTTTGCACCTCACAATGTATTTACACGTGTGGTATGTCCAGCRTACAGTCTTGAGATCAGTCCTGTTTTTACTTACAGTTCTGCTGTGAAAAAGAGCAGAAAATGCATTGTAAAATTCTGTTTATTTTACCACATGCATAGAGTAGGTTTTTTTATTTGTTGATGTATTTCAAACCATATCAAGCAAAACAATAGGAGAAAAAAGAACCAWGTTTGGTTGTGGTAAGAAACCACAACTATCAACTTTTTCACTAGAACAAATCAATACCATGATATATCCCCATATTTACATGACCGCCTATTATTATCATCATTTCATCCACACACTTACCAAGAACCCACAAAAATTAACAGCATTAACCTACTAAAGCAAACAGAATTACTATCTTCCCATGCCTAATCAAATTCTTATTTAAGAAAGCAAATTGCTTAAAAAATAGAGGACTGCTAATCCTCTAACAGTAAGACAGTTTACTGATAAAAGTACAGTTTAACAAAAGTGCTTTTATTAATAACAAAGTAATACTGAAATACAGTATCCTAAACCATTCAAAATTCAACTATTTGTATAAGCCATATGACTATAAAGAGAGTAGCATACAAAGAACAGCAGATAAATATGATCTGCTCTGAAAATAAGCTACTCCACTATGCAGCAATTGGTTTTTGCACGGTTTTAACACAATTTTTCATATCAAAATTAGACTGTTAATCAATATTGAGAGACAGTTAATCAATATTGAAGTGTTTAAATATGCCCTGAACCTACAAACCTTTATATAATTCAGTGACTTTAAATATAGCAGTTGTCTCATTGGGATAGAAAGGGTGATTCATACAGCTCATGTTGTTTCCATGCATGGGTTCCTTGCAAAAAAAACCCAAAACAAAACAAAAAAACTAATACTTTATTAATTTGCATATCTACAACTATTTAGTTTTTAGATCCCTATCAAATTTCTCTCATATTAACTGTGTACAGAATTACAATGTAAACTTGGAGTGCTAAACACAGAAGAGTTTCTCTTGGAAAATTTTGTTAAGAAAACCAAATGGAGAGATGAAGACAACTCGCTTCAAAAACATCCGCATGTAGACTTCATTTTCCACAAATCCTACCATACTGGTAATTCTACATATTTGCAACCTTTTGTTACGTTGCCCAGTTGATCAGAACTCTTCAGAATATTCAATATAGAGAAAAGAAAATCCAAATGTAAATGTGTCTGTTCAAGCAATATTCTGCTTTAACATAATGATTTTACATAATCATCAATTACATACTTTGTAAAGCAGATGAAGAAAGTGAGGAGATACCCATGCTATTGCCTCTGCAGATCTCACCTCAGCCAGTAGCAGAAGTCATGCCAACAACCACCAAAAAAAATAATTAAAAAAAAGGAGAAGGCAAACTTCAGAGGTTGCCAGTCCAGATCCTGGCATTTCATCCCAACACATCCTTCATTTTTAACTTCACTATGTCACAACCCACTCTTTTCCATTAGATTTAGTCCTAGCTCTCACAAGTCTCTGGCCAGGAATGATAATATATGGTTGTAGTGACCCAGACAGTAAGAAGGGCTATAAATTTACAACAGCAAAAATAAAAAGGTTGAATTGATAACAATTTCTCCCATGAAATGCCAAGGGCAGGCCTGATCTAATGCCCATATAAGTAAGTGAAAGATGCCCACATTGAAGCAGTCTCCAATGAGCATAAACAAAGCTGAGATACAAGTGCCAGGGAAAAAAAAAAAAAAAGTAGATTTCTAGCCATGATTTTTTTTTTTTTTTTTAATCAAGCTTAAAGGGATATTAAGGGATACTTTCAATTTGCAGTTTTTGAGAATGGACTGCTTTTCTCTTCCCTCTTGATACTCATACAGGGCTTTTCAACAAAACGCCGGCTGCTGGGCAAACTGGCCATGCAGGAGCGAACAGAGAACACTGATGCCAATAGCTAGCACGTGAACTATACAAACAATCTGAAAACCAGATGACCTGTTTGTTTAAAACATTTTTCATTTTCAATAATAAACTAATATTGTCCAGTTTTAGTAGCACACCTTTTCCAACAGAATCGAGTCTGCAGCACGGGTCAATCGTATCTCCAGCACTCTGCTCACAAAACTCAGTTATTTTTAATGGGATGAAAATAGTATTTTCAGCCTGTCTGCCCATTACCATGAGGTGTCTGAAGAGTTTCTGAAAACATCTGTTCGGATATCCGAGGTACCTGTGGCAGAAGCAGTTGTATAACGACGGTCTCCCCTTTTGGTTTTGCTAGTCCAGCAGCCCTGTAATGCCTCTATTTTTCAACATATTGTTTCAGGTACAAACAGACAGAATACACTCAAAACAGAATTTGGACCGGTTTGGCAGGTGCTAACATGCAGTGGAAAAGATATGAAATAGCAATCTTGTTACAAAAATAAATAATGAATAACGCGGCAGCAAGCATGATCTCATCAAAGTCTTCATCTGAACGGAGCATAGAGGCAAAGACCAGAAGGCTCTTGTGTGACATTGTTATCTAAAGCCCTGATTAGATTTTCACCTCAGAGTTCTCAATTTTGGTAGCAATCATCGCAAAGATACTATGGTGACTGGAACTCTATAAATACATCACACAGACAGGTAACAGTCTAGAAGACGGCTATCAGATAAGAGTTTGAAGCGTTTGAAAATCCAACCCTGCCATTAGGCCTGTGTAACAGTACTCAATTTTACAGCAGTAGAAATGTGATTACAGATAAAAAGGTAGGATTAGTGCTGTATAAATTCTTCTCCTCTTAAATTAGATTATCATCATTCAATAGCATTACTTAGGTTTTTAGGGAGTGTCAGAATGCAACACATATATAGGCATGTATTAACTGTAAATTTAATAAAAGCCTGCACCACAACCCAAAGGTCACGGTTTGATCGGCCTCGCTTTGCCAGACACTGCACAAAACTGCAACAAATGAGTCACACAACTTACAGTCGATGCAAGCTACTCTCATCTCAAGTATCTGCCAAAGAATATAAACTGTCATTTCCTRTGTTTCTATTTTAGATTTTATTAGAAATTCATAATAATTCATTACAGGGTTAGGCTGGACTCAGTACCTCTGCATGAAGTACAAYGTTTGATGCAGGCGATGCTATGGGAATGAGGCTCGTGTCATCCCAGTGGATTTAGTCAGTATTTCCTCACTCTAGAGCCAGACATTTTAGTGGGTGTCCATGTCCATGGCATGCACACATCAGACTTGTGATTGCTACAAATCATCATTATTTTAATAGACACCCACTAGTCATTTCCACACATACCGTAAGCACTCCAGATTACTTCTAAGCATTAAACTAAAACTTTTCATAATTACTGTACATTATTACAAGTATCTTACTAATACAATTGTAACCCTTTGTAATGAAAACATCTAAAAATATTTTTAAAAATCGACTTCTACTAAGTATACTTTGTATATAACCAACTCCTTATGTCTTGATAAGAAATGGCACATTCAGTATAGGAGCTGCATTATCTGAGCAACAGAAAAATTGTACACTGCGCAATCCAAGTAGTATCACCATTATAAATGCTCATTCTGAGCAACATAGGTTCTTGCACAGTTGCTGCCTTTGGCATATAGGGGTTTCCTTGCACAGATAGCTCTTCAAGTACGTCACAAAACCTGTGGGATGACTGCTCCTGAAAAACAGCATAATGCAAGCCGTGGTGATGATACAAATTATAATGTGTATTTTTGTGGACATACTCATCTGATCATTGCACCTCCTCTTCCAAACACTGAGAATCATATATCCAGCATTTTTAGTGCTGGATTGGACAGCCAAATATTTTCAGAACTTTTTTGCTCCCCAGCAGTAGCTGCCTGCATAGTCCTGAGGTTTTGAGATATTAGAGGCAGGGGATGGCTGTTCTGGGAAAGCAGTAGTTCAGCACGCTTGCCACATGTGCGAGAAGATCAATGGGAAACATTGAAGATAAAATGGCATTCACTGAGTTGATACTGCAACAGAAAGTTCCCAATCCTTTACTTAAATTGTCTCCAGCAAGACCCATATTTGTGTCTCTGCTTATGCATCTCTACTCTCCACTTCGTGGGAGCTCCTTGGGGTGCTTTCTGGCACTCTCCCATCACCGGGAGCCACCTCTGCCATGGTCAGACTGTAGGTACATGCATGACCATCAGCTTCCAGTCACCAGAGACTGCTCCGTCTACATCAGAGCAGAGCCCAGATGTAAACTAGCATATATACAAGGCAGATGATGAGTGAGCAYAGAGCTTTCTATCTTCACACCATACACGCACCCATTCACTCTCACCGTCTGCTATATGCAAGAAAAACATATGCATATATAGCCACACTAGATTTGCAAGAAGAGTAATTTTCAATCGTTTGCATAACTGTAATCCATTTTTTTCTAACAACACACACTAACAGGAATGACTTATAGCCCCAGTTTAGCATGCTACTAAACTACTGCTGTTTTCACTTTACCTCTGGAAGAACAAGATAACCCTCCTTTGTAAAATGCAAAATATTTCAGCCAAAAACATCAAGTTCTGACATTCACATATGTATGCTAGTGCCTAAATTAAGGTATGTATGTTTGAAATTTGTATCCTTCAAGGACAATTTGTGTCGAAGAGATAAACATTATAAAACATAGACAGCTAAATAATGCACTAAAGATTCTAGAATTTAATATAACGATAACTCAAGCATTGAGCTGTACATGTTTAGGTTTTGGAGTTTTCGTTTCCCTTTTCCAAATTGCATTATAAGAATTATGGTTCCTTTCATAAAAAAAAAGAAAAAATGTATTGGCTATGATGAATAGTAGTTCCCTAAATATTTTTAGTACATGTAATTTACTCAGTAAGTGAAAAAGTTTGTTTAGAAAAAACTAGTCAACTATAGCGAATGTCCAAAATCATTCTCCACCTGCAGAACCATAAAAGGGCTCAAAACAGAAGCAGAAGGTTTTACAACAGCTGGTCTCCTTCAACTTTCTGTAATTTCTATAGCTATTTTTTGGTGAATTTTTTTTAGTACAKTGCAGGCAGACCATGATTTCACTCATGCAATTCCATGAAGCAGAGGTGGATCACTATTATGCCGAACCACCACCAGCCAGACACATGCAGGGTCAAGTTATGTACTCTCACACCAGCACTGAAAACTTACCAAATATGGCCYTGATCCAGCAAAGCACTTAAGTACACGCTTTACTTTAAACATGTAAGTAATCCTATTAGAGTAAATGAGATTCAGCATAAACCACTGGACTGAATCTCAGAATACCTTGGTTGTGGCCCTGATTATGTCAGTGACCAACTGCGTAACCTTGGGCAAATCACCGTATTTCTGTGTCTTTATTTCCTCTTTTGCCCTTTAGGTGTGTTTTCCATGTTACACACCATCTCACAAAAATAATCCCAATCTGGAATCTTCTAGAAACTGCTGTACCACAAATAATGGCAGGGATACTTATGTACTTTAGTCCCTTTTCAAATGCCTGTCTTACACTCAAAACTAATGCTCACCCAAAAAAAGCCCAAGATGACATCCCTTACCCTTAGGTCTACTTATCCAGTATTGACAACCAATTTCAAAAGCATGACACCGCTCTTTAAAAAGCAGTTGTGGAGAAGGAATCCAACTGAAGGGTACCTGCAGGTGCGGGCCAGGACAGCTCCCAAGCACGTGTGGTCACAAGCCCAGGACCCCTGCTGCAATTCCCCTCCCACTGCTGGTCCCTTGCTCGCAGGGCAAGGCGAGATCCCGAGCCCTGCCCGGGGATTCCTGGGTCAGTCCACCACGCTTCTGCCAGTGCTGTACCCACAAAAGGAAAAAAAGTGTACAGTCCATGTTTAAAGCATGCAGGTGGAAGACGGCATCGTCTCGCAGGGTGCAATGCGTTTATGCTAAAAGGCTTTATGTTCAGTATTTTAGACATTGCGATACAAGATACAGTTTTCCACAGGTAGGCCATATACCATCAACCCCATGTCTTAATGATCCTGAGAGTATTTTCACATAAATAATTCTGCTTTTGCACATATACACAACCACGCAACGTGTTTACTCTTGCCATCACACTTCCTGCTTCCCGGCAGTTGTCACAGRCAATGTCACTGTCACAAGGAGAATATGGATTCAGCTCCTAACAATGAAGCAGGCACGGATGGGTGGGCAGGATACTCAAATGAGTTTCAGAAAGACTTGAGGTGAAATACTGTCCCCAGTGAAATCAATAACAGTTCTCCCATTTACTTCAGCAGAGTAAATATTTCAACTCTTTTTTTCTATGCCTTCTGGTCATCTCAGTGCCTAACAGAGTAATCATTTATTTTCCTTAGGAACACAGGGAAAAGGACAGAACGGATAGAAAGAGAGGGAGGGAGGAAAGATTTCAAAATAAATGTACTCTTTTTCCAGAATAATTAAAAAAAAAAAAGAAACTTACAATGATCCCTGTAGTTACAGATTACAAACAACGCAGAAAATGAGATTAGATTAACACAGTTAAGATCCTTCTTTCTAGGAACTCATTCACAAATTCCTCTTCTGTCCTTGAAACACCTGTACACCACATTGCTGCTTTCCCAGCTGAGCCAAAGAAGAGCTCACAGCAACAGCAACACAGCTTCGCGTGTGTCAGTCTGCTCCGGATCAGGCCTTTTGCACATAAAGATAGCTATTATAAGACACATGCACCATGAACTGTTCTCTGTTAATTAAAATATTTTCTGCCGCAGATGAGAAGCCTGGCCTACAAGACACTTGCCAAAATTATGTTCAGGAGCACAGCAACCGAAATGTGGTTTTGAATAGGTCAAAARCGAGTTACTTTTGACTTTTTCCTGAATGTGTGCTCTGTTCTCATTGTATGATGAGGCAAAATACAGTCGAAAGGTTATATATAACTGTGCATTTGCAGCAACTTAATGGACACAATGAACTACTGGTTTTCAGAAGCCAGTCAAGATTTTRGACATAAAAAAAAAATTAAAAAGAACCTGTATGGCAACCTGTAACAGAGCCTGGMAAAATGCATACCATGCATAATAAAATAAAGTTACTAAGTGAAATTTACAGTAAGCATGCCGTCTGTCAGTAAGCAGTGCAAGTTTCCAAAATTAGTTGGCGTATCAGACAACAGTGAACATTTACTATGCATTTTAGAGCTCTTGAAGTCCTTAGCAGCATTCAAAGTTAAGGTTGACATTTCATCTTTAATTCATGCTCCTGTGTCTTTCTATATTAACTACTAACAAAGCAGCATGCTAATAGCCTCAGCACAGAGAGCATGCGCAAGGCAGGGGCTGTGCACGCTCCAGGGGAACACTGGTTTGCATCTCCAGAGAAAGTAGATCTGTGCCTTTCGACAAGGGAGGCAGCCACCAAATCAGTACTGACGAACTCGAACATCGCAGCAGCCGAGACGGAGATTATCGTAAAGAGCAACAGAAAAGTACGCTCATGAGATCTATTTAGAAGCAATTTCTCTAGGAGAAAGTTTTCTTCAGCTACTGAACCTCCTTATTGGAGCCCACATTACTTCTYCCTCTTAAAGTGAACTTTGTAGTTCATCGAACTTTATCTCCTCATTTGGAAAGAGTTATAAAAAAAACAGGTTTTAACGTAAGTTTAGACTTTGTGCAGCACCCCTCTTTTCCCCAGCATCTCATACAGTGCCTCACAAAAGGCCCCAGAGGTTGGACAAACATAGCACCAGGAAAAACACAGTGTGAAAGGGATCTTTATGTGCATGTGTGAGGGCCCAGTGCTAATAGCTCAATGTGCTATTGACACATCACAGTGCAAACAGCTAAGTCTTTTTCAAAATAGCATGAGTCACAGTGTCATTCTTAACTTTGCCTTTCCCAGATTTGGGTAATTTGTGAAACAAATCATCCCCGTATTATTAAAACATATTTCTGTAAACGAAGGTAGCCACTGGGAAATGACTATTGCTTCTGACTGTAACGTTTACTCCATAAACTACACGCGCTGCAGAGAAGGTGTGAATAGATGTAAGCGGTACTGCAACTTCTCTGACAACCCTCGCCAAATGCAAACGTTTGTTATCTTCCCCTGCTAGCAGCTGATGTACTTTCAGATAATCCTCCTGTTTGGTACAATCCTTTAGTTAGAGACTGGCCATAATAGAGCCGGAATCATCCGAAAGAGCAAAGCAGAGGGAGGCGTCCCCTCCCATCCCTCGCAGGGACGCCCGAGCTCCACGGGGCTCTGCCCGACCCGCCGGCAGCCGCAGCGGCTCCAGCCCGGGGAAGAAGTTCAGCAAGTCCCGGCCCGAGCCGCGGCCGGCTGCGCGCTGGGGAAAGCCGCCTTTTGTTCCCCGGCGGCGGGGGAGAGGGGCGCGCACCCCCAACTTACTGGCGGCTCCCTTGGGGTTCCGGACCGAACTGACGCCCCAGCGCGGGGCGGAGGCAGCGGCCGGCCGCGGCCTGGCGGGCGGGTCCCCGGGGCGAGCCCCGCCGCGGCCGCCGGCACAGGAGGGAGGCGGCGTGGGGCGCCCGGCCCGCCCGCTCCCGGCCCCGCGGACGCTCGCCGCCTCCAACTTTGCGTGGACGGGGGTCCCACGGCCCCGCAGAGACCCGCGGGCGTACCCCCGCCGCCTCCGGCTTTCGGGCATCCCCCAGCCCCGAGCCTCCCCGCCCCGACGGAGCCCAAACTCCGGCTCTCGGGGAACCGGCCCTGGCACAGCACGCGGAATTAATACACGCGGGAATAATCACCTTGTTGTAGTTGTAGTAACCCAAACACTGGGCAAAGTCCAGGTTGGAGGGGTCTCCGGGTAGCGAGCTGCCCGCCGCAGCCGGGTAAAATCTTACATCCATGCCGGTGCTTTGGTCCAAGAAGTGCACTTGGAGAAACCGCCGGGAGGTTTAATAGATCCACCTTCAGGTGCCTTCCCCGGGGCTGGGGCGCGGGCAAACCGCCGAGGGACCGGAGCTGCGGAGCGCCGAGCCTTCCCGAGGAGCGGGGACGAACGAGGGCCGGGAGGCGGCGGGGGACAGCGAGGGACAGAGGCGGCGGAAAAGTGCAGGTAAACAAGGAGGAGAGAGGAGGAGAGGAGGAGAGGAGAGGTGAGATGGGCGGCGGAGCCCAGGTGGGTGCCCGTCCGCCTCGGCGGGAGGAGGGGAGGGAGGGGGGACAGGCGGGAGGGAGGGAAGGAGGGAGGGCTGTTGTTTTCGGAAAGCTCAGTGCCAAGCCACGGGCTTTGCCTCCGCATTCAGGAGCAGCTGCCGTACACAAAGGAGCCACGCGCCCGGCGCGGACGGACGGACGGACGGACCGACCGCCGCTGCCCGCCGCAGCCTGCCCGCGCCGCCGACAAAGGCCGGGGGGGGGGAGCCCGTCACCGCCGCCTGCCCGCGGGGCCGGGGGGGGAGCGGGGCACCGCGGTGTCACGGCCGCCCCGCGGCTGCCCCGGAGTCGGTGCAACAGGGCTGCGCCGGCCGGGGCGGGCTGAGCAGCGCGGGGCCAAGTGCCGAAGGAACCGGCGCCGCGCTGGCACCGCTCCCCGGGAGGAGCGACCGGGGCCCGCGCCCCTCCCCGCCCCTCCCGCCGCCCGCCCGCTGCCGCCCCCGGTGGCCGGTGCGGGGGCCGCGCCGCCGCTCGCCCGCGGGTCCGGAGCGGCAGCCGGCCCTTCCCCGGGCTGTCCTCTGCCCTGAAAGGGTCGAGGTGGGAAACTTGCACCGCTTCCACCCGTTTTCTGTCTTCTTTTTTTTTTTTTTTTTTTTGGTAGGGCACTTTACTGATTGACACAGCTGCCTTGCTGCGTGGGGTTGGCAGCAGTAGAAGGGAGATTTTTCTAACGTACTGTCAAGAGCAGGACTTTCAAACATAGTAGCCTGCCCCACAGAAACCTTCTTGAACTCTCAAAGTCACTGGATGCTGAGTCAAAGCAATCCACTAATACTACAAATTTGTTTAGTCAATCATAGGCGTTGGACAGCGGATCTGCTATCCTGCATGGAGCATTCCTGGCCCAAAATCTCGCTCCAGAACTTTTGGAGGAAACACTAAAGCAGTGCAAGGGCCATTTAATCTCATGACTTGTGCCCTGCAGGTGTGAGGAAGAAGGCTGAAAATGTGCCCTTGACTCAAGGCTTCTGTGACAGGGAGAGAATTGCCCTTGAGGTCTAGGGCCGAGTCGTGGGCAGTTATAACACAACTGGAAATGCACCCCAGACTGTGTTTAGTTTACTCCACTTGGTTGCAAAATAGGAATGACAACACAAGTATACAAGGTTCAGCTGTACAACACCAGCAAGACCTTCTCTAAAGGTCTGTGCATCTCTGCTGTGGCTGCCGAGGACAGATATCCTGGGCCTATGCCGCAGTCCCAATTCTGACTGAAGCCTGCGCCTCTGGGGCTTATGCCTCACACTCCGTGTCCAGGCATGATTTTGCACTGCCTAGATGGACTGGGAGCAAACTGTAAAACAGTCAACAGCTACAACATGTAGAAAGGGAACATCTTCCCAACTCCATTCCTAGAAATCTTATTTTCAATATTTATGGTGGCACAAGTAGCTCCCACTAGCTCAGGAGACACCAGATCACCCTTATTCAGGGTATTGATCCTGAAGTGTCACAGTTTGAAGCAAAGAAAGATCTCTAAAGTGATGTTTTGCACTAAGAGCAGAATTAAACATAGCACAGATATACATTGGTATTTATATGAAGTATTTAGAATTTAACTTTCTAGAAAAAAAATGTATATGAACTGGCAAATGCCTTGGTAGAAAAGAAAACAGGCATATTCCGTCAAATGCTTAATCCAATTTCATATTCATTGTGTCAGCCATTTTTAACCAAAGGGAAAAAACTGCAAAATCTACTCTGTTGCTAGAAGGGAAATGGTTGAGGAACATACAGCGCAGAGTGTTCACACAGGCACACCTCATACCTGTGGCAAAAATTATTTATGCTCCTGAGAGAAGCAAATTGTTCAGAAATAAAAAGACACTGAATCTGTTTCAGAATGCAACATTGCATTAGAGCATTCCTCCAAAACAGTGATGGAAAAGTGGTAGTGCATAGGCACGGCAAACTCATTTCAACATTTCAACTGAGGTTAATAAAGTAATTCCTGCTTTGTTTTATTCACTGGGTGACAAACATTTCTGTAAACCCAAGTGTAAAAGTTAGAATAAGCAGATTCTCAGGTATGGGAACAGATCATTGGCACCAAGTTCTGAGGTGCTCTGCTATATAAATACAGGTATTTACAGACTGCCTTGCTCTGGTTCTCTACGCTTTTAACGAAATCTGAAAGCATATTCCCATTTAATTCAGAGGGAAATCGCTTTGGTGAGGAACGAACAACAAATGATTCCAAGTTTAGGATTTGGTCCCGTTGTCATATTGAAAGGAGCCTCTGGAAGGCTGCAGACCTGTACGGTGTAGGGCTCCCGGGCAGCGCACTTTGGCTGCTGCGCGGTTGCGGGGGGGCACACCCCAGGCTGACCGCCCCGCTCACCTCCCCTCGCCCACCGCCCCGCTCCAGCGCCAGCGGCAGGAGCCTGCGGAGCGGGAGGTGGCAGGCGGGGAGCACACAAGGTGCTGTGCTGGGCGGGCAACTGCCACCTCTGGGTTGGGAGCCTTGAAGTCAGAAGATAAGCAAGTGATGGTTGTGTAAATAACGATGATTTTAAGTACGCTGATAGAATATACTGTTTCCAACACAGTTTCTTGGGAAAATAAAAGAACAGGCAGAATAGGAAAACCCCAGAATATTCCATCTTGATGTCACTGGCGCAGGAAGTTAATATAAAATTGAAATGGAATACGTCAGAATTAAAAAAAAAAAAAAAATCAGCTAGGCAAAACACTTATTCCCAAAATACTATTTGGTGAAAAGTTTTTAAATATTGTCTATTTATACAATTATGAAATCGAAATATAGAAATTTGGTGATATTTCCAACCAAAAAAATACCAATTCCTGACTATAATCTAGCTTTGGCAGCTCTACCAAGTGCCCAAGGTGCCCAAGTCTTTTGCAGAACTAGTAAGACTGTAGTGAAATTAATGAGTGATTTAAAGAAAAACAGAAGAGAAACTGGGATATATATGCTAATTTGTTTTTCTTTTTAAACAAAATATTAGGTGATATTGTGCCAGAGAGAATTTACAAACTAAAAAATCAGGCAAGTGTGTGTTTTCCTTTCTCAATACCTCTTCAGTGTAGTTTATTAAATAAGTAAACTTGAGTAATCTCTGCTACACTTAACATCCATACACATGACATCAAATCTGTTTGTTAGTAACAATGTATTTATCTCAGGAGTACATTAAAGATGGAATATGAGCCAAAGTATTCGTATCTTTCTGTACATATCGCTTGAAAGGAATCCAACAAATCCTTCTCTCAAGCTATTCTCTTTAAGGTCCTTCAGCAAACCTATGGCTTTGGAATTCTACTTTTAATTTTTTTTTTCTTTCAGAGCAGTTGGAATTATGAAGTATTTGTAATTTTGAGTAAGTATTCCCTTCTTTTCTGCTAGTTTAATAAAAGTAAGCATCTACCTACAGTAAGTGGAGTACTTCAGTAGTTTCCCTGGTCCTGGGTAGCCTTGATTTTGAAGAAACTTTTCGAAAAGCACCGTTCCATAAAGATTTGAATGTATGCCTGTCGATGCCAACAATTATGATTCAGGCAGTAACACAGAAGCTGTGACTTTGTTCCATCTTCAGCTATACTTTCTTCTGACTCATCATCACAATTCAATTTTAAAAGCCATTAAGAACACTCAAACTGCTTTTCTGATGTAAGAGCAGAAATTGTATTGGAGTGAATCAGTCATATACAAACTTGAAAGTGTGCATGCACAAATTCTCACTGCTGCCCAGAAGCCTTTCAGCTTGCACAGGTAAATACTAATGTTCTTGGCCTAGCTGATTCCCACACAAGCCTGGYGAGTCCTTTTCTTTGTGCCAGGACATAGCAAGGGAATGTTTTTCATGGTTATGGCTTGTTTGCTTTACCTTTAACTAGTACCCTTACAGCCTCTGCAAACTACTGTGCAAACCCTGCATCAGTCTCCCAGTCTGGAACATGGGTACAGTACCAGAGGCTCAGTAACGTTTTYTCTCTTTTTACTATACGGAAGTCAAAGGCACTGGGAGGAGATTTACTCCAGCAAATATCAGAGTCAGGAAGAAACCTCACAGATTAGAGCAGACACACCAGCTSCCTAACATCCAAACGTTCAGATAGCCAGCCAAGTCTTCCACAAGTCCTGCAACTCAACCACCCCCATGTCTCTGGCACGACAGTCCCCTCGCTGGCAAAGACAACAAACATGGGAGGGGGCAGGAAAATGAGGAGTAAGGAAAGAAGGGGTGGAATGAACTAAGGCTGGCCCGAGACTCTTCGCTGCAGTTCCACAATGCAGAATCAACATTATAAAAGACCTGACGTTCATTTTCACAGTGCAGGGTCCACATCTATTGGCTCCTGTAAGAACGGGGAGGAACAAGAGGAGATGGGGAATACAACATGCCCGATGTCACCTGCTAAGGAACAGTGTCTTAGCCCCTTCCCCCCAGAGCACATGTGGAAGACGAAAGGGCACAAAACAAAAAGGATGGAATACAGGAGGAGAAAAGGAAGACAGAGTGCCAACCGGGTCTGGTTTAGAAAATAATCTAAAGCCTCCTAGAATCAATAGGAAATCCCTTTAATTGATTGCAATGGGCTTTGAATTAGACCTATATTCTACTTATCAAGTACAGCTGCTGAGARTCAATAATATTTTGACTTACCCCTCAAAGCAACAACTACACTGGTAACTTTTGGCTAAGAAAAAGTACGATTAACAGCATATTAATCCATTAGAATTTATCTCGCTGAAGTCCCCTTCTCATCAGATTATAGAGTCAGCTGGCATTTATARGTGATCATGAAGGTATGAATATCCTACATAAATGAGGCAGTAAAGAAAAAACTTTTGTTCTTAGCATTAATTCAGATCAAATATTCATTGATATCTACATTTCTCAGCAAGTATCTCAAGCAGAGATCAATAAACATTTACTAGTCACTGACCATGTTTCCTGCAGTAAAGGAGGGAATGTCAGCCAGCAGATGGGAGCAGCCAAATAATCGGGGGAGCTGGAGTCTAGTGCTTGTCTGCCAGATGATCATTTACCCTCTCTTTGTCTCAGTTGCTGCATCTAGAAAACAATCGATCAAAGGATTAAAAAAAAAAATATTTTTAATAGTCATTCCTTAAAAATACAAATCATTATTTCAAAATACAAGTATGGAGTGTTGCAGGGGAAAAAAAATCACAACTGAAAGTTTTTGGTTCGTGAAAATTCTATTTCTTTCAGGCCCAAATCAGGAAATGCATTACTTTGTGAAACTGGGAAAAACAAAATTATTAAACTTTTCAAACATTTACATGTGCCTGCTTTGATGTTTCTGTGGATTGCTGAATTCTCTTGTCTTACCTGAAGTATTTTACCACCTCAACCCACATATGACAATTTTAACGATATTCTAGCAGAAAAAYAACTGAGTTGTCTACAGAGCAGAGACAACCACTAATACTGTTGAACTGTGTTACAGCAAAAAGGTTTCTGCTGCTTTAAAGAAAGTATTCCACAATCCTCCAAAATAACCTGTGTGTAATGGACAATATAGGATTACTTTTTGGCAGAGTGAGTATCCTGTTGCTATTGACTGCAGTGTTACAGTATCCTGACATACTAGTATACAGTTATTGTGAAATAAAGACCACGCTGAAAAACAAACTGATTGTAGTACTGAAAACAGAAAAGGAACTGTCCAGTAATATGAAAATTAACTTCTTTAAGAGAACAATGACTGGAACAGTGTCGTTTCTAGATTAGCATTAAAGAATAAAAGCTTTAACTGAAACTAAGAAACGGTTGCAATGTATTCCTTTCTTCCAGGGATGCCATTTTAAAGCAAGATAGGAAAACTTGGTTAGAGGTGGCTCTGTGTGTGTGTGTATATATATATATACTGCATTTATATCATCTGTTGATATAAAGCTGTGGAAGCTGTGTGGTATGTTTCTGTTTGTTTCTTTGTTTTCCCCCTCAGGCCCTCTCCACATTCATACATTTGTTGAATTTAAACTAAAAGAATTATTAAGAGGGGGGAAAAAGCTGCTGGCATCTRCTTTTTAAAGGGAATTTAGAAGGACAACGTCTACAGAAAGAAAAACATACTTATCATGAGCAATCCAAATTCTTCTTTAAATTTCTGTATTAGTCTAAAGGAATTTTCAGACAAACTTTCATTTTACAGCAGAATCAAATCTAATTACTGAAACAATTATTKTAATGAAACGTAGCTGAAAAGTCTTAGTGAGATATGGTAAAGAGCATTTCCAGGTGAGAAAGATTACATTTAATCCTTGTATCTGCACCAGATTCACTCATACATGTTTTTCAGTTTTAATTTCATCCAATGTTCTATTAGGTAATTATTAGAAATATACAGCATACAGCTGTATGACCTCTGATATATTTCAGGTGCACATGTTTCATTATAAAGCATCTAAACAAGGATGTGGTGATGTTCCTGGAGTGACCAAGAAAATATCTTTCTGTGATTTTGTGGGTTTAATACAATAATCCTGTATTTCCCCAAAGAGGGGCACACTTACCCTTGAGAGCCTGGGTGGTACCCCGGGGAGATGTGAGGAGCGGTGCCCTGGCTGTCCCCAGAAGCCGTGGAAGTGGTTGTATATACTCTCAGTGACCACGATGCACATCTTGTGTTGGTGGGTGTGGAAGGGATGGGCTTTGGGTCATCGCTGGGAAGCCACRGAAGGACTTGACAAGACACTGCCAAGATTTAAGGGAAAAAGCCATGTATAGTTCTACAGTCATGCCTTAAAAATAAAAATCRTTATTTAAGAATGCTGCTGTTCGCATGTCCCTTTCAAATGGTACGGAGCCTTATCATGATATTAACGTCACCTTCTACCAGCACAGGTTATAACATAAAACAATTAGTGACCAATGTTAGAGAATATGTGAAGATATAAAAAAATTTATCCAGATTTGATAGGACTGTAGACACACAGCTTTATTTGGATAGATCAGATCCACACAATAACTGGGAGTAGTCTTCCAAAGGACTCATTAGTTATCCTTTAGGTCTCCTAATTAATGATGTAGTCTTCTGAGAGCATATTAATAACTCTGGTATTAATAGCAGCATAATTCTAGCTGAGAATTAAAAAAGTAAAACACTTTTTAATAAGTACTTGTACAATAAAGTTTGGGGCTTAGTAATAGACACATACATAAATTCATCAGATTAAAAATTAACAAACCGATTTCTAGAAGTGTGATCTAGGGACTGCAGTAGCATCTCCAAAATGAACTGCTATACTTTCATTCAGGAGGCTTCTGTTCAGTTTATAGAGTTGAGCTCTCTTTCTTGATGCTTCAGTGGGCCGGGTTTTCAACATTGAAAAGCTGAAGACAGATTTCATCCAGTTCTCTAGACTATTTCCCCAAGCTCATAAACAGTATGTGCCAAGCTGTTCTTAAAGAATCAGCCCTCATTTCCATGAATGGCTAATATTTAATAAAACATCTGATCACAAAACCAAATCTAAAAAATCAGTACTAAAATAACACTCCGACTTGCTACTAAATGCGATGTTCTTTGATATAAGTCCATTTCAACTCCATTTATTCCCGGGTTCTACAGCAGTCAAAATAATCAATGCAGAATTTTCCATGTGATTTACACATTGCTTTTTAAAATGAATTGACTGAAACAAAAAATGCTTATTTCTGCTGCCTGGCTTGTTTTCTAAAACATATTCTCTTTCTTTTAAAGTGAGAGAACGACCTCTGCTTCAGGAACAATTTTCTGAGACAGTGTGTTTATCAAATGGCTTCTCTGCTTTCATGAAAACAATTTATTTTCACTGAACTCTTCAAGATAAGCATTGAAGTCAGGAAGAATGTACAATGACATTTATAATTACATTCAAGAAACAAATATTTTCCTACAGCAAGGTTTTGGATTTTTATCTTTTTTAGAGATACAAAATATTTTCTTTCCTCCAACATACCATTTAAAGTTATTTTCTTCCTGAAATTACAAAGTGCATTTTCATATGCACGGCAAGAGAAGCCCCGGACAGTAATCTTCTCATAGAAAGGCTACAGTATGCATCCTAAACAATGAAAGCTATAGCATAATCCTGACAACCAAATTGCCTTCCCTGCCCTACTCTTAGGAAATGATCTGCAGACAAATGAYGGGGAGAGCAGGGGGTTTCATGACCTTGCAGAGCCTCCTCCAAGCGCCCCCCATATGCCCAATCTTAGAAGATGGACAAAACAATTGTCCCTTGGAATGGCATGTCCATCCCTCCAGCTTTCCCCCCACATTTTCCCCTTGCTCAGAGACAGTTTCCTAAACCCCAGAGCTCTCCAAAGAACCTATGGACATAGGTCATGGTGCCTCCCATTCTTTGGGGAAAGAGAGGATCTTGCTTAAAAAGCTTCCTCTCTTTCCCTCATGGGTTCAGCCCTGGACCTGTTCTGAACTATCAACAACAAAAGCTCAGTCATGCCAGACAATTACTGCTTCCTACTATATTCTGAACTGCCCTTAAAATCAAGGGAGTCCATAATGTACCTCATCTCTCAGAACAAAGCAGCCACAGATGTAGCCACATAGTGCCTGTATTTTCAAATGCAAATTCAATAACTACCTATGCAAAAGCTGTCCATGAATATATTTAGGAGTTCCGTTTGGGCTGCCTGGAAACGTGGGTCTTACTGGATTAAAAAGACATATTACAATCACTCCAATGAATGCCCTTTAATTTGTGGGAATTCATTTTAGAATTAAAAATTTAAGATCTGGTTTATTCCTTGTCAGTCAAACATCCTAGCTTTTCATTATTCCATTTTTTTCAGTGCATGGAGGTAGTGCTCATAAAGATTCTCTGATAAGGTTCTCCGGAGATACACTCTTTTTGTAGGCTCAGCTAGTGAAGAAATATCATTCATTTGTAATACTCATCAAAGAGAAGTGGAAAAAAATCAAAAGCAGCTGAAAAGAGATTGTATTTCACTAATATACACCAAGGCTTTATTTAAAATAGACAATGTTAAATTTGATCAAATATCAACCCACCATTCAGAGTGAAATAATCTCTTTTAATTTGCATGTATCTGTGTGTGCCAAAGAGAAGCGTGTTTGCTTTCAAGCAGGTGCACATCCTGCTATGACTAAATCTCTAACTCATCAAATTGCTTTACCAGTGTGGGACATGCCCTTTTTTCTGGAACAGCTTCAAGCATTTTCCCCAGCATTTCAGCCACCTGTTTACTGAGTTCATACTCCAAAGGAGATGCATGCAATTAGAAACAAGGAAATGAAAATAAATGACCTTGTTTGTTATAAATAAAAAAGAGACTCAGCAAAATTAATGCAGTGAAGCCTGACCTTCTGACCTGAAAGAAAGAATCACCTCATTCCTTTGTAGCAGGCTCACAATGCTCCAGCACCAGGCATTGTTATGCAGCTTTGCCTCTTTTGATGGATCTTAAAGGAGTATATTCTAAATATTAAATGTTTTACAAGTTAGATTAGGAAATTTGCATTAAAAAGCATGTTGAAACAAAGTCCAGAGAGCCATGATAAAGATTATCACTGCTTTATTTAAAGAGCACAGGTGAGCCATGTGTATATTAGTTCACTATACCACAGTTTTTCAACTGAAAAAAAAATATGGAATTCCAGGTAATAAAGAGCCACGGAATSTCTCCTTCAGTGTTTGGTGAATTGATCAGGGAGAAAGTTTTTAATTACTCCAGGAAAAGGAAACATTTTTATTTTGTCAATTGTTTGTGCTGTGATTATCTGACTTTTGAGAAAAGAGCAAGGTACTTCCACAACTACTGCCAAAAATACACATTTTTTTTTTTCATTATCCTTTAATTAGGCAAGTAGAAATGCTTTCTTTTGTATGAAGTCTACTGAATAACGTTTCTATGGGTTACATTTTCACTTTTGAATGATTCATGTCATTCTGGAACACTGTCCAGCTGTAATGAAGGGCAAGGTGTTAGAAATTTGTTTCGCTGCTTGTCTTTGGAGGTAATGAGAACACACAGTTGTTTTTATGGMAGTCCTCACAAAAAAGAGCAGTGTGTAATTACGGTGCTGGTTCCCATCTTGTCACTCTCCAAAACAAGTCTGTTATTAATGAAGCAACTCAGAACCGTCGCAGAAATGAAAGGATAACGCGTTTGTATCTCGCTGAAAGCAGTTCCTACAACAGGTATTGTTTGACAAGGTTTTTTTCCAAAACTTAACTTGGGTTTGGTTTTTTTTTTCCTTCTCTGACTTTCAATGACATCCATCCAGCTGCTGAGGTAACTGCAAGGCCCTTCATGCCAGTCCAGCTCTGCAAGTTTCTCTCCAGCCCATGGTGAATTGAGTGGGACGCAGGGGACGGAGGGGGCAGCTCTACCTGCAACGCCCGCAGGGTGAAGGGCACGTCCCCTGTGACTCTGAGGGCCACCAACGCCATGGGACAGTGGAGGGAAGGCAGGGAAAACAGTCACGGAGAGGTACTGTGAAATCAGTCTCTTCCACRGGAGGCATCAGGGCTGGGCCAGCAACAGGAGGACGTGAACGCAGACCCCGTGCCGTGCCACGACATGGAGGTCTGTGACCGATGCAGTGCTTTGGGGGTTAGGAGCACGAGGGTGCAGCAGCTCTCTTCCTCCCCACCCTCTCACCGATTCTTCCACACTCTCTATGCCATGGAGCAACTCTACCCCCTTAAGGATTCACCATGACTCACTCCTGCTCCCATACTTTTACAGTAAAAGGATGACCTAAATGAATAATTTCCAGCAGAAAAAAAGTTGATGAACACAGCCTCCCTTTCTGTTCATGAAGTGTCCTGAACAGGTTGTGTTTTTTCCAAAGGTATGTATCATTAAAAACTAACTGGCTCGCRTGGCTGAAGGTAGCTATACGCTTAAGTGTTTGATTGAATCAGAGCCCTTAAGAGTATTGTCTTCTCAATAAATCTGCATTTGCTCATGCGGATTGAAACCAGACCACTCACATTTCTAAATACTGTTCTGTGAGGCCCTGTATGACAAGCCACATTTGAGGAAGACCTGCACAACAGCCTTCTGAGAGCTGAGCCCAACCAGAAGAAATTCTGCTTTTGTGGAGCATGAAGTCATGATCTCTATCCCGCTCTGGGGCTCCACACACCACGTGTGGGCCAGCAAATACGYGGGCTGGAGAGGGGCTGCGGTTCTGTGCTGAGCCACCATCGCATGATATGCAAGGGCTGGAACAGGGAGAGCAAAGCTGGGGATCCATTAACRTGTCTCATGCTCCAAGCGTGAGACCTTACTGGCCTATAAATTGTGACTGTTTATGTGAATAACTATTGTGAAATGCCTAGACTGGGTTTCTTTTGTTGGCTTTTACTGGCTGGCTTCAGCAGTCAGCATGTATAGTTCCTCTTCTTTGTGAAGGATAAGTGGAAATAATTGATCGTCTTCTGCAAAATCTCATTTCTATCCACTCAGTAAATTCTAGACGAATATTCTTCAACAAGTAACTTAAAATTCACATGCTTAATATTTGTCCTGAAACTCACTCATTGAAGGATTTGTGGTAATTCAGCTTAAAAAGCGTATCATTCCAGGCAGAGCAAATTCAGGGCTCTCAGGAAAAGTCTATTAGCTCCCCCACATTTGCTTTATTACAACCTCAATATATGATGTCTTAAATGGGGAAAACCATATTGCAAATTTTCTATTGTTATGTATTTATTCAAGACAAAGACACCTGCAAGCTGCCTACACAATCAGCAAGTGGAAATATTAGAAAAAACAGAATGGAGAATTCCTTTTTTTTTTTTTTTTTTTTATTTGTATTTAAATAATTACCAGAAAACTGGCACTGAAGAAAGACACTCAGTGCCCCTCATTAATAATGCACACTAAGACCCCGGTAGCACCAAAGCAGTTACTGTAGGTAGCTAGTGACTTCCATAAACTCTTTCCTGTCCCTTGAGGAATCCTCCTCTCAGGCCTTTCCAGATTTTTTGAATTTTGCCATCGTATTCCAGCCATTTCTGCCCATGGTGCCATGGCACCTTTGTGTCCTGCCAGTTGCACGTTGCTGGTGCCTGCACAGTATGTTGTGCATGTGACAAAAAACAAGTCAGAATCTCATAAAGGCTGGGCATCAGCCTGTGCTCAGGGCTGCACRCTAAGAGAAACTGCAGGGCATTCTGGAATGAAACTCTGCCTCCAGCTACCTCCATCAGAAACCCAACATTTACCTACCTACAGCATGCCGCTACCATAAAGCGCAAGTGCCCGTACAGGGATACCGTGTGGCCAGCCATGGGCAGATACACCGCTCCTGGAGTTCTGCCTCATTCGCCTAAGCTAAGCTCAGCATGCACTTGCAGTTCAGAGATGAACTACACTGCCTGCAACAGCCAAGGCTGTGCATCTGCTCAGCAAGCTTTGGTAGGCTTTGTTTAACCCACACTGTGGTTCAGGTTCCCAGAGTGTTATAAAAACTACATGGTCTGCTGCAGACTAAGGAGAGCGATTTGAGCGTCCCTGATGACAACAGCATAGGACAAAAGCTATTTCCATTGTTTTCAGGCCATATAGATTTCAAAGGTTAAAAACTGTAATTCCAGCCACCTTGGTATTATTTACAAACAGAAAAATAATAATATTAGTCCAACTAAATAAATTTCCCCCACTAATGGACAACTTGCATAGGCTAGTCAGAGATGGCAGGCAGCAGAACAGAGCAAAATMATTTTTTATGTCACACGAGCAGTGTGATCTTCTGGCTCAGCAGTTCTAGCTCCTTTTGGACTGGTCTCTGCTCTAGCATGTTCTTTATAACCAAGCTTCACCCTAAGACAAYGAAATACATACATTTTTTTCCATTCTTCTGCAAGCTTCCCAGACTTATGCTGCCTCCTTCAGCTGATCACCTTTATTTTAGAGCAATTACTCCTACCCTACGCTTCCAGCCAAGTTTACTGCAAATTGTGCAAGCACCAAAACCATGTTAATGTGCAGTTCAAACATGCAAGCTAGTTGTGCAAGCACAACCGTTTGCTTTACATCACATGCTTGAATGTCCTTGCATTACATTGGTGAGACACACCTCATTGCTGGGAAGAGTCATCTTGCTTTACTGCAACGATAACCTAAATCAAATATTAAGAAAGGAAAAGAACSAGCAGTGTAACATCCAAGAATTGGTGCTAGAGATATGCAAACAAAAACGGTATTCCAAAAGGCAGGAAATGAGTRGCGTCCAAAATGAGTGATATTATAAACTGTGTTTAAAAAGCAGCAATTTTCAGGAGCATTAGTTTACATGAGTTAGATGCACAAATGGCTTTCAAATTCAGCTGAAGTCAGTTTCCCCCCCCAGGAAAGCAAATCACGTGCTTTTACTACTTGGCTGTTCCAGCTATTCAGGATGGGTAGCTGCCCACACGGGAACAGCAGAGCACATATCTGTTTCACAAAAATACAGGAGGCACACGCTGACCAAGAAAATAGTTGTGGAGAACAGAATTCCTACACACAAACTCGGACTCACTCAATTGCAGCCCTTGCAATTAACTACTAAAGGTGCCACACGGTCAAAGTTATTGTCAGTAGCATTAGGGAAATGCTATGAATTAACAGACTTTTCCTTCTTTCTTCCTCTGGTTCCCACCCGAGGAGAGGGTAAGCAATACCGCAGACAGTTCACGAGGACAACGACAGCGTCAGGGCCAGTGTCCCCTGTCTCAGCACAACAGCCCTTACTGGCCACGGCCCTGCCAGCTACTGCTGAGCACATAATGGTTTTGCATTGAAACGCTAAACCAGCCATGCTCTGGACTGAACAACCACAACTCTAACTCATTCCTTCATTAAATGCTTTGCCATTCCTTGAGAATGAGAGGTTCTATAGAAAATCACATTGTCCTGTATTCCATCGGTAAACAATATCATATATATTAAACTGGTTTATAGTAGTCATCTGTTCTTTTCAAGATGTGACAGGACTTTGAATTATTTGCTATATCAGCGAGCGCTGTAGTAAATTCCCCAGTTATGCTGTGCATGGCAGGCTTGCGGAAACACCCTTGGACAATGAAGCGAGCAGAGAACTCATACATGATGGAATCCACTCAGCAGACTGGTTTTTGGGGACAGTTGGGCCTCAACAAACAATCCTTTCTTCTCGGTGTATAGAGGAGCTGCACTGGGGCCTACTTTGGCCATTAGTCTAAGGAAAGCCTTTGTTGAACATATAGCTGCTTCTCACATTGAAAGAATAAATCACATTCTTATTCTGGGTATGYCTCCACTGCATTCACTGATGTGAATGTTGTTCCATGGCTGAAAAACTGGGTAAACAGCTTGCCCTATGCCGCTCTGTGCTGCTGTGGCTACGTTACTAGCTGAGCAACCTAATTTAAAGCCAGCTTGGATGTGCCTGTAAGAGCGGCAGCCCCGGCATAGATCTGTACTGCAGACAGCATACCCCCTCTTTTCAGGAATATTTCGTCCTTCAAGCTGGATTACTGGGATTTGAACCAATTTGGGACCCACTTTGCCTGAGAAGGAGGAGGGAGAATCCTATCTTTTCTAYGAGTTTAGCGAAGCAAAACCCAGTCCAGGCATGTTTCAGGAATGGTTCTGAGTCTATAGGKTTTTTTAGGGTTATGCACATCTATTTCAATTTCTAAAGCACACGTACTAGAAGTACATGTCCTGGATAGTGGATGCCCCCTCCCCCCCAATATTTAAAATCCACAGTAATCAATGTTCCTAACTGCTTCAGTGTACAGCAATTCAATAATCAATCATCTTTACAATCATACACCGTTCTCCACTCTTCAATTTCCTTCATCATTTACTGTTAACTTACATTTTTGCCCATCTTCGTATCCTCGAAGAAAAATGGAAGATCCAGGTTTCRGCAGACCATAGGGACCTCTGCTGACAGCTTCTGTACAGACGGTCATCTTTCGATGAATAGAAGTGGTCTTGCACGATACCTGAGCTTCAGTTATTCAAGATTAAGATTTCTATCTGATAGAGTGAATCTGATGATCCATCATCACTCTGGCAGAAAGGCTCCCATTTCCAGGCAGGACGATACAGCCACATCTGAGCTTTTGAGCATCTCCCACGTATAACACCAAATAGAGCACATGTTAGTCTGTGGTACCTACAGACAGAATTCTCCACTTCGCCATTTAAACAGGAGTTTGTCTCTGGTAAAAAATTCACGTGTCCCTTTAACCTCACATTTCAGTTAGCACTTTTCCATTAAGGGCTGTGCTACAGAAGAGGATCGTGGCTGAAGCATAAGGGGAGCTGCTGGTCAGACAGGGAGGCTCTCGGAAAGCACCCATCCCTGAATTGCTGTCGCAGTTTTTCTTTGGAGCTCTACAACAGGCAAATTCCTGAGTTGCATTTTAGTTGGTGTGTGCATTTGTGTACTCCTCTGCACAGATGTAAAATTAAATTAATTTTTCTTTTAAAAAAAAGAAACAAGTAACTCTTCTGATGACCCATACATCACACATGCTATACATGTTTTCAAACAGGGTAAATGGTAGACACAAATATATATTTAGTGAAGTAATTTTTACTCCCTCTTTCCACACAACACACTTGTGTTTCTGGGGAATTGCTGCAGAAAAATTTCCAATAACCAGAATTATGACCACCTCTAAATTAAAATGTCTATTTCAAAGTTTCTCTGCCTTCTTTTACTATGTATTAAAATGGAGCTGCCTTGCAAAAAGATTATGCGTAATTATTTGCAAAGAAAACAGCTCACTGTAAATGCTAATGTTAAATGTCTGTATTTTTTAAACCTTAGATACACTAACCCTTTAAATTATTGTTTCAATTATTTCTTTCTCTTGCTGCCATTAGTGAAGTATTTTATATATGCTCTTGCTCCCTATTTGTGTAAGAAATTCCAACAAAATATTTTTGCGATCCATTTCTTTTAGTTCACACTCTCTTGTTCCTGCATCTCAGAAGAGTTCAACTAACCTGGTAGCACTTATCCTACCTATTCCCTTCAGAATTATCTCTGAGTCAATAGACAGCCTCTTCATTTCCTCTCTTCTACAGATCTGCTTTCTCTAACTTTAACAAATAACTAAGGTTTCTCTGCCCTTGTACCTTACTAGCATCAGTTTTGAACCTTGCCTGTTTGTACAATAACTTTGTTTAAAAATAACTAAAACCAGAGAGTGGTCTTTTGAGCATTACCATAATACTGCCATCTCTCACTGATATCAGACTACCTGAAGCCTCTGTATTTGCATTTCACAGTCTGCAGTGATTCTTTTTGTTGTTCATTCTTCTTCTGTTGTTGAAAAGTCTTCAGCCTTACTGCTGTCCATTGGTTTGTGCAGTCTTTGAAAGCATATTTTATACATTCTTTACTTGATTGCGAGCTCATGGTCTTTTCTDTTCTCCTAAATACTGTTCATTGTGTCTTCTCAGATTTTTAAGTCAGCTTGTGAAAATTACTCCTACAATCTAAAAATGCCATTGCATATCTTTGTGTTTTCTCCTTCTAGGGAGGATTTACATACACCTAGTGTTTGGAACTATATGGGATGATGACGAATAGGATACATATTACTTAAGAGTGTGTACAACCCAAAATTGCCTGTACAGAAACTCCATATATCTAATTTTTTCTTACTGTATTTATAATAGAAGAATTTGGGCTAGATTATGTATGGTTTGATGAACACAAGCACTAGCAAAGCACTGGGAGACCTTGCTTTGGCAGATTCTTTCTCCTCTTTGACTGCTYTACTTGTTAAATTTACCATTAAGTACCCTACTCAAATAGAATGAGGATGTGGCCTCTCATCCCTGCTCCTCCACACCAACCTCAACTTGGTCCCATTTTGGTGCCCTTCTCTCTACAGTAGACTAGGAAAAAAGCACGTAATACACAAAATACACAAGGATAGTGGAAAGTGCTATGTGCAAAACTATTCTTTTGTAACCACAGACTGTCCAAAACATGTCATGACTTAAAATCTGCCAAGAATTAAAAGTCTTTGACTATACATCAAGTCATCAGGCATTTCCAGCCAGCCACTATTTCCCATGACATGTTCAGCATGTTTATGTCTCCTCCTGAGTGTTTTAACTTCTCACAGAAAACTGGGTTGATTTTTTTCAAAAAGTCTGGATTTTGTCAGTATTCAGTGTCTATATTAATTCCTTATTCTTTTTCTGTTTCTGTGTCTCTTGTTTGTATTATTCTTATCTTCATTTAGAAAACTTGAGTCAACACATTTAACATCTGAATAACACATTGCTCTCAACCAAAGGTAGGTTACCTTTGCAATGTCTCAAACTCTACTGCTTTCTCCAGTGACCTTGTTTCTTTTGTATTCAGCAAATGTTTTATTTATCTTAGCCTGATGCACAAACTTCTTTTATTTTATTCCTTTTGCTTACACTCTTCCCTTTGTTCTGTTATCTTTCAATCTTCCCCACCAGCTTCAACTTACAGATGATTGAAATATGCATTTCAGCATATATCTCAACTGCTATTTTATTTATCCCAAATAAATATCCACATTGGATAGCAGGTATAATTCTCTAGCTACAAAACTTTAGCTTTGAAAATCTCCTGTTTTATTTTCCATCTGTACCTTTCCTTGATCCTCATGCTTTCTAGAGCTTTTCTTTTTTCATGCGCTTTTTGATTTAGTAATAAACCTAACTTGGTTGTAACACCTCATATCAAGATATTCTCCCATTCTTACATCTCCAGTTATGCTATATCTATTATGCACACCTATGACAAGGCTTGGTCCCTTTTCAGTCCAACCTTTTAAACTGTGTAAAGAAGCAATATTATAGTGTTCAGTCTCTGATTTGGGTTAYGCACCCAGACTGAATTAAAGCTAGATGGAGGGGCAATTCAGGTATGTGGTGTGTTTAAAGGTCTCTGTGTGWAAGAAAAAGAAATCTATAATGCTACTCTCAGGATTTCAGGCAATGATATTCYAAGTCTGAAAGAGAGGGAATAAAGAAACTGAAAAAGGATACACACCACTGACCAATCAATCGAAAAGTATGGTAAATGGAAAACAGAAACCTCCCTGGATTTGCCTTGTGGGCTGATAGCAGTGGCTTTGTATAAAAAGAGAGAGCACTTATAATACACTTTCTACTTGAGACATACAAATTAGTTTTTCTGAAGGCATAACCCACCGTAAGAAATTCTACGGTGGTGTGGAAAAATCCCAACACTCCTCGAGATGAAGACTAAATGATGCCCTGTCTTCCATGGATCCCATGTCTCCTTGCTCAGGCAAAGCCTATCTCTGGGAAACTCAAAAGCTGCTGAAATGCCCCAGCCTTTATTGCAGAAGTGAACTTCACTGAGGATGACTGCAACCTTTATTAAGACTGAGGAGACTTTTTGGTTAAGCCRAACAGTAGACAAGTTACAAAGGCTCCTGAGCTTTGAGCTGTTATCTGTGGGAAAGAAACCTGCCTACAGGCTTTGAATGAAGAAGAGAAGCTCCCTACATCCTAACTTACAGAAGGAAGCCTCACCACTGGCAGTCAGCTCCATCTCATTTTACTGACACAAAGTCCACCTCATTACTTACGGACTTTAAATAGATCTTGAGGACCAAAATTAGTGAAAACTCAGTATGTGAGAGAGAGACTATCTGGGGCAGGATTGCTCAAGTATACATGGCTGGAAAACTGCAGAGGTCCCAAAAGGATCAAAATGTGGCACGTAGTCTCACACCATAGCAAGGGACAGAGAGAACCTCTCAGAGGATCAGTCATTTTGGAGTCGGCTGGCGATGCAGGGAGCATTCTCTGACACCTTTTTAAATACATGTAACACCAGTCATTTCTCCTGTCCTGCTTCTAATTTTCTGTCAGCTCCAGGAGTATTATAGTGGCATCTCTCCTAACATTTTGGGCTCTATAATGATGTTAAATAACTGTTACCAAAAGAAAAAAGAATGATACACTAGAACCARAAAAAAGTGAAGTCAAGCCTGTCAGTCAGGCCCCCTGTCTCCTTCAAAAACTTCTTTTGGAACCATGGTACAGAACAAAAGAAGCCTGTGCAGGCAACCTGGACCACTCTGCACTCACTGGCAGTGCCCTCCAGCCAGACCAACAGGCACATTTAACCTCATCATCTTCTCTAAAATACTAATCATGATTATTCTTCAGTAGGATTCCTTGCATAAGAAAGATCATAGGAGGCTTTGCAATCTCAGTCCTAAAAGACAGTAAGTGAAATACTCCCCTCTACAACACTTTTCTCAAACAAGTTGAACTTATTTTGCAAACTCACAACTCACCTTTTTAGTASAGGGACACTTCAGGCCATAAAAGTAAATAGGCAAATATTAAGTGAGGTGACTCAAACATTTACACAAGCAAAGCCACCCTTATTTTGTCAGAAAACAAATAAAGTTCAATGTTGGCAGAGTTTTATAAGCCATCACACTTCACTTCGGTTTTCCACTTCTTTTTCATGGCCCAAACTTGAAAGGCAAGGTAGCCTTGGTGACTGCTGAGGTCGTACACAACTGCTCAGGATTGTCCCACAGTTCTCAGGACTTCGTTCGGTCAGGACATATAGAGGCTAACTCCTCAGCAGGTACTGGGGGCAACAAGAAGCAACATATTAAAAGTGCATCTTGGGCATGTAATTGGGATAAAGAAAAGATCAAACAGAACCCCAGCCTTTCTCTTTATTCTTGTAGAACACGCACAAATGATACTCTCGGTTTCCTAAATAAGTCCAATATATATAAAAATGTAAAAAAGAGAGCCTCAGGTGATTTTGTTCCTATTACAGACATTGAAAATTCCTACCTTGATATCTGAGTCACGTCATTTTTTCGCTACTTAGGTCAATTGCTACCAGGTTTCTCAGAAGCTGGAAAGAGACAATGGGAAGATAAATTCTAATGGACTGAATAAACATCTTCCTTTGAAACAATGCAAGAATTGCACAGGGACTATACAAAAACTACTTAATTTTAAWGACAGATTTATGTCAGAACAAATCAGGTTATGCTTAGCTATTTTAGCTTGTGACTCTTGCTCTCTTTGCGTACAACTTAAGTGATATATCTTGATAAGAAGACATTGAATGGAGACTAGAAGCAGATAGCTCTATTCCAAAACAAGGCAYGCAAAGGTTGTACGAATGTTTAGTGGAGAGTGCCCTAATTCACTACAGAACGGGATTCGTATACTTACACAGTGAAAAACTCGGATTAGGCACACAACATAATTTCCATTATGTTAATGTTGCTTTAAAATATATTGCACGGAGTGCTGCAACAATCAAATTATCAATTATAATGTCTACTCAGAGTAGAAAAGTGTTGCAAACAGAGGGCTGATTACTGCTTCAGTACTTCCAATCTGCATACTCATTGTTTAGTACAGGGAAAACAAATTATCTCGTGTTGGCCCTAGTTCAAATTTAATTAAATGAGTGCAAAGCAATTATAATAAAGTACAATAGTATAGTAATGAAAGGAAAATAACTCATTAACCTATTAATCTTTATTTATGTTCCTCTCAAATAAGTATGTAATTTCTTTATCACTGCATCCCATAAGAAATAGCAGGCTCTCATTGCTCATGGCCTGCTTTAGCGGGGCTTATTTTGCTAAAGATCATTGTATGACTTCACTGTTGCTATTAATATAGATTTTATTTAATGTGTCTGGTTTTTCTCCTCTCCCTTACAGCGTGTATTTTAAAACCCTTTCCCACATATCTGTGATGTAGATTATAAACCTGTTCTCACCCCCCTTTTCTTTTAACACTTGTCAGTTCTGAAAGGTAAACCTCTCTAGGAGCATTGGTATGCTTCTGTCATTGCGTAAGGGAGGGAGCACTCCCAGAACATCTGCTGTAAAAGACGGTCTTACATTAAGACATAAGATGAAAGCGTATTATTTTTAAGAGGACCTGACGCAGCTATTGCTTTACAATCTTTATGGGTATAGCAACATACCCCGTATTTTCAAATGTGCTTTTTTGGTTCTTCATTCCAAGTTTTACTTAGGTTGCTGGGTTGTTTTGTTATTCTGAAGAATCTCAAGTTTAAGGAAAAACAATATTTTTAGATGATTAGTCAAATATTATACTGTGATATATTTTAATCGTGCTTGCTGTATGCTAGCTATCATTATTACCTTATCTCTCCAGAACTGGTTTTGTTTTCATTGACATCTTACATTCTAGTGTGTACATTTAACGTCACACACCAGTGCTTAGCTTATTGCAGCCAGTCAGGGTTGACTCTGTCCTTTCACTAAGCTGAGCCACTCACAAAAAAACCCCAACCAAACAAAMAAACCCAAACCGTCGCCAAAACTAAGCTGTGAGGAAGCAGCAAGATTATGAGCAAAAACACGTTTCAAAATTTTTTACTAAATAGCACTTTCTCTTTTTTAGGCTGAGGAAACTAATAACATTACTATTAMATTTTTTTCTACTAAATAAAATGAAGTAGAGGCAGTACTGTACCATAAGCAGTGACTGAATATTATCCTGGAGAAGAAGCAAAATTGGTAACTGCTATATAAACCATAAGAAAATTAAATCAGAAGAACTACAGTTTTAAAACATAGTCTCCACTTCTGCATGCACAAGTGTAATTACTGGCACTTACAGAAGACCACAGGTACCTGTGTAAAACATATAATCAACAGAAATATAATTCTGAATATGCATAAAAGATGAATGAAGGCTCCTTTTGAAAACTGGGATATAAAACCTTCACAGAAGAGCTTGCAAAGTCAGATGTCCCTAGGCTTTTTCCTTTCCATGCACGGACCCTGTGCAGGCAGGGTCCAATCTTACTGCCTTATAAGATTTGAGCAGAATAGCTTCCAAAAAGTTATTAACAGATTCTCTGAGAGGATTGTAGAGGTGCAAATTTACAGCTCAGATGGCTGAGAAACATACAAGTTCACCATATCTTTCCTCTTCACACATAGCAAAAAACTTCTGCCTTCTAGAGTATATTTCTGGTTTCACAATCTGCTGCTGAGAACTCTGTTAGCAAGAAATGGAACTCTTTAATCTTAATGACACTTAATGAGTCACTCTATTCTTTGCACATTTTTAACACTCAGTTCTTTATTTCACACTTATTGCTCAATTCTTGCTTTTATATTATTGCAGCACTAGTACTGCATTAATACAACTGCACAGAGCTGTGTGTGGCTCTATTGTGTTGCGTGGGACAAACAACATTGTTCGTGGTGACATTGCTGCTGACCTATTGCAACAAGTGATCAAGAAGTGCAAAGCCATCACCAATAGGTGGCACATTCGCATTTTGCAGAGTATAGTGCCATAATTATTTTTGTTTGTTTTTATTTGTTTGTTTGCTTTGACAACGATTCATGTTTTAATTACAGTATTTCAATATGTGAAGAAACTAAATCATTAAAAGAGGAGGAAAGACAAAAAATAAATTTTGCTGTGTACAATTATCAGAATCTCACATGAATTGTCATCTTTTTTAGTCCAGAGTTAAATACTTGTCATCAAGCTAAATTAATGTTTATTCTCTGTGTACAGCAACCACTAGAGGGGAGTTTGACACTCGTGTTGCAAGTTCACAACTATATTCTAAACTGCAGGGAAATGTAGAAGATCAGAAATCGACAGTAATTAAAAAAGACCATCATGCCAAACCCACAAATTCTCACCATCTTTCCAGATTACTGAGTGAGATGATTTCTATCTGACTTAATAAAAGCCTAAATTCTGCTGCCAGTTGAGCTGACTTTGTTCGGCTTCCTGATACATAAAATGAAGAAATGAAACTGCAGYGAGCTGAGGAAGAGAGTATGAAGCATGCTCAATAATGAAGACAAATATAAAAYAGAATTGCCTGAGATGAGACTAGACTTCACAGTCACTGGACTTTGCAAGCCCTAGGACAGTTACACAGGGAAAGACTCTTTTTCTGTCTTTCTCCTGCCTGCAAATCACTGGCCTAGTATGGTATTCKGTTAAAATATACAACTTGAAAATATACAACAATGTCTGCTGTCTGCACCTAAAAAGTRTACCTAATTGCCCTTGATGTTCCTCCTGTGTGTATCTGGGTTTTATTTAAAGTGAATTCCTACTGTACTGCGCACCACGGGGAGTGACAAGGTCAGATTTTCAAAAAGCGTCCGTCTCCCTGTGCAATGGGTACAATGCACATCAGAGGTGAAATTTTCCTTTAATGCAAACAGACACAGTTTCACTCAGCTCARCTTACAGCTGCAACAGATTTGGCCATATCCATATAAATCATAAACATACCTACCAGAACATCAGACGTGTTGCAGAATGCTTGGCTGCGGGAGGAATTAGGACACAACTCCTCAAGTGCCTGGGCACCGGGAGGTACAACCAATGCATGACGACCTCTCCGGTTTTGATGCTTTGTACACCTAACACTTCAGCAATAAGGAATACTTAAAGCCTAATTGATTTATCCTATTAATCACGTGCAATCTCATCATAACACAAGATCTCATATCACAGCATGATATGGAACCCCTCTAGTAAATAAAAACAACAACACAGAGCCTGCAACTTCCTTAAAATTGTAGTTTGTATGACTGTGGATATTTTCAGGTGCAAGCATATATCTGTCACAAGCAGAATATATACATATATATAAGTGTATATATACACACACAGACATATCATTTTTTCATAACTGGGTCTCAAATGTACTGCTACTGATCTTCAGAATAAWGGAAGAGTGCAGATTCAAAATAATAAAAAAGATAATATATCTTCTAGAAGAAAGAAGTGAATACACTGCACATTGCTTGTCACAAAGAACGTATTTAATCCGTGCTCTTATTTACAGCATCAAAATGTTTTTGACAGTAGTAAGGACAGTAAAAAGTCAACAAACATGAGACAAAGACAAGAAACAAAACTGTACTCAATTTAACTCAAACTGTATTTAAAGGGATATTGATCATGTAAGAATATATAAAGCATATATTTAAAAGTTAAAGCTGTCACCTATTACAATGATATTCCTGTTGTGTGCCATAACATACTATTCACCTAATTTACTCTAACACCTACCCGTGTAAATCAGGAGTTATTCCACTGACAAAAGTGGAATTTTTCTGGCATACAATTGATGCAAGTGGAGAATTTGACCCTATATCTGAAAATCTTCCATTAAAGAAATAATTAGTGTACACAGGTGGTGTTTTTCCCTAGTAATTGATGTGCAAGTCTAACCAGTTCTAAAGGCTGGCCATTTGCTTGACAGACAAGAATTTATTTTACTCAGTAATGAGCACAATTTCATATGGATGGGCTTTTTTTTCCTCCACAAAATAGAAAGGCAATCTATATTTCAGCATTCAGTCTTTCTCATGCCAAAACCTCAAACGGCCCCTAAAGATGTTCTGCAACTCCACTGAGTTTATGCAAGATACTGCAACTAGCCCTACTGCAAGGCACCACCTTGGGCACTGGAACGCACTAATTCCTGTAGATTTGGAAATGTGCTGAGAATACCAAATACCTGGAGACTACTGCCCTCAGTGTTCATGCTGAAAATCTGCCAGGAACCCAGAAAAAGGCAGGCACCAGAAACCAAAAGGCAAAATGACCAAAAGGCATTTCTTCATGCTTACAACTGAATAATAATATTTTGCACACCAGCTCTGCCTCCACAGGCACGGTGCGGTTTAAGGCAGTGAAAAGTAGGGACACAATGCCTGGTAATGGGACCAACCTTACAGAAGCGATCATGCTTTGGCCTGTAGCTCTTGAAGCAGAGAATCAGTACTTTTGCCCATCATAAGAATTATCCTTCGTAGATTAATTCCCAGCATCAAAATTAAAAATGTCTACTCTAAAAAGAGTTTTCAAGATCACAGTGTATTAATTGATCATGAAATGACTATGACTCTGCAATGTAACACTATCAACCCAAAAGGCTTAAAATGATCCTAAAATAGTTCACGAAAATAGTTAGAGCGCCGTGTCAATGCTGCCATAAATGTGCTGCAAACTTGCATCTGGAATATTATACAGGTTATATTCTGTTCAATATACTACATATTGAAGAGGGTCAATACACATGATAACAGGATTAATATGGACATCAAGACCTAATCTTACAAGGACTGCTTAAGAATTTGCCAGCCTCACAAAACAAGTAGCTCTAGCAAAAACCCCTTAAAGTCACTATTTACAAAGCGTGATTCATCTGTTTAATGGTGACAGAGAATTCAGTATGTAGTCCAGATGGTTGCACAGATAACAAATCTAGCCTGGCTTTTTGATGCTATGGGCAGGCTGTCTGACTGGCTCACACTAAGATAGATAGACAGATAGATAGATTGATAGACAGACAAACAATGACCTTCTCTTCTTAACAGTTTTGCTGTTAATACACATTTTAGAATAAAAAAATCCAGCTATGCATAGACCTCACCAATCTACAGAACTAGTACAGGAGAGACCTGAAAACATAGGCATTTTACTTTAAGTTTACAAGTTCAGATGTTTCTGTTGTCCCCTTAGGAAAGAAAAGGGCAAGGACTGAGTTCAAAAACCTATTCAATAATAGATCTTAAGCTCTGAGCTAGAACAGGACAATTCTGGGCCAGCACAGTGATTCCCCAACAGCTGGTATATGTACTTTGTAGTACTACAAGCTTTTGGCAAAGAAACTCAACTGACTCTGGATTCTATTCCCAGTGCTGCCTTTCCCCGACTTTTAACCCAGGGCAATTTACCTAACTTCTGTCTGTTCCTGGTTAGCCATCTGGTAAATAGATAATATAATTGCATCCTTTATAGGCTCATTGTGGGGCTTAATTATTGAATGTCTTTAAGATATGTCAAGGTTCTTGGTGAAGAGCTGTGCAATCCATTAATAAATAATAAGGGTGGGGTGCGTGCTAAGAGGAGGGGGAGCATAAAGSTGAAGTTTTGCATAGGAGAAACGTTAGCCAAATTGAGGCAGGAGAAATATAGGCAAGCGATTAGTTGACATGATGCTAGAAGGAAGGGAGCAAAATCACTAAACTAATTGCACTAGAAAACGTAGAGAAGGAAAATGGGCTAAGTTGAAACGACAAAAAAGTAAACTTGGACAAATGGGAAAAGACAGACCTGGCAAAACAGAGTARGTCATGTGTCACTGGAGAGGTGTCGAGATTGGACTGAGCCAGGAAACTTAAACTGACTGGAAGGAGAACTTCTCCATGCTTTACAATTCATGTTTCATCCTGTTCCAGTTTGYTCATTTCTTTACAGCGTAGCTTACAGAGATTGTTCTAATGGATGGCACTGCCACAGGACATATGCCCTCTTCTATCTCATCTGAAGTGGGTGGTACCTCAGGGAGCTGACAGCTCTTCCTGAATGTGTGGCATTTCTGGGACAGACATCTGCACAGACATCTCCGTAACAGCCTAAGGGAAGCAGCACTGACTCCCTTCACCAGCATGATCATCTGCAAATTACATCGTATGAGCTACTTTCCCTTCCTAAGCATAATTGCCGTAAGTGATCCATTGATTGCTATCTGACACTTAGCTTTTCTGTTCTCATTTCCCAGATGTTTCTGGTTTTGTCATCACTCTCAACTCCATTCTGTCAGAGATGTGACAACATATATTGAAAGGACATGGCCATACTGCAAAGAAAGAACTATATCAGATAAGTACAGTAGAGAATCATTGTATTTAAATAGGGTTATCACAAATTTAATAGTTTGCAAATGAAACACAATTAGCTTACTGCTTATTCAGCTCTCATCAGAAAAGTTGCTTTCTATCCTGGATTTCTTCATTGCAAAGGCCATGCACTTTAGAGAGCATGGCAGCAAACATAACCTTTTCCCTTAATTTTTTTGAAGTGCCCTGATTTTTTTTGAAGAATAATGTATATTTATTTAAAGAGAGTTTTTTTCTGCAAGTCCTTGTTTGAATTGGAGATCTTTGGATAAAATTAGATTTAGAAGACCACCAACTTAATCTGCTGCTTGTTTCACATAGTTTTAAGTGATTGCCTCTTCCTACTACAAATATAGTGAGTACCCACTATCACTAGTTCTCCAGCCCCTATTTACATGTAGTAKTATAAAAGAAATGCACCAATGTGAACAAGGAGATGAGTTAGTCTGCACAGTAGGAACTCAAAGACACAGATTTTTTTCAACATTTTGATGTAATCAAACCAAAGCAGGGACCTAACTCTCAGATTTATTTTTTAGGAATTACCTTGTTTCCAAATTTCACAACAGTAAATTACTACTACAGTAGTAAATGTAGTACTAGAAGTAGTACATTATGTAGGCAGGGTGCTTTTTATGTCAAGAAAATTGAGAGATTGGAAGACAACCAAAGTCCACAAAAACTATCCTTACACTAACATTTTACTGTGGCATTCCTCCTGTACTAAAAAGGTACAGTTTAACTGGGGGGAAGGGCGTGAGAATCAAAGATCTTTTTTACCGATGTAGATGGGCTCTTCGCCTCTAATGTACAAAGATAACCTGTGTTTTTTTTTCTTTATGGTATACCTAGTGACTCTTCATTGTTTTTTGAGGGACATTCCTCAGTGTGGTTAAAATATTCTTGGTTTTCAAGAACCATCYAGCAAGAAGGAGAAAAGATGGTAGAAGGACAACCTCATGGTTATTTTCCGTATTTCCATGGCACACACCCTGAGACATACTGAGCAGTTAAATGATTATGTTCCACGCAGTAAATTTTGCAAAATCATTTCACCTCGTCACTTGATACTGAACACTGAGTCTTGCTCAATCTTGCCCTTAAAAGTAYGAGTGACTCAGAAGAATTCCATGCCTTTTAGCTCTAAAATATTAAATAGAAACATTGAGCTTACCTTCTGTCATTCCACTACTCATTTGCCTGCTATTGACAAAGAAGGCGCATCACTTGTAATAAAACTTCATTCCAGCTTTCATGTCTTTCTTGGARAAGAAAGCAGGTGAATCCTTGATCTGTAAAAGATAAACATTATTTTGTTCTCGTCTGTCTGACCAGTCAATGACAGTCATTCATCGGATGTGGAAAAGTGAACAGTGCACCATGAATTTGCTAACATTGCATCTGCCGGTACATTTTTCTTTGATAGTAAGTGAGGCATAATAAATCTTGATCTTTTTCATATGCTGTTTTTTRTTTGGAAAGTACGATTCATTGGCTATTTGGTACTACACATTGTTCCTCTACAGAATCACATTCTACAGACACAACAAATTTCCTCCTTGGATTCAACATARAACACTATTTATTATTCTTAAAAAATAATAATATGACAGAGAAAACTCCATGTGAAAATTTTAGGCCTGCATTTTCAGTGCTGACACCTGCTGAGTGATGCATCAGAGAAAGGGGGCCTATTATCACCATAAGAACTCAAGAAAATTCTTTCTGAATTCCAGTAAATATCTTCCTTTTCAACAGCTTATTCGAGATATATGAATGTGATGAAATTCTGTGTTCTGTGTGAGTGAAAGCGTTTTCATTTTCATTCAGCATATAACAATCTGCAACCCCCAATGACATTAGAAAGAGTATTTGTTTTTGYAGTGCTCCACAGAAGTCATTTGAACACCTCTGTTAAAACTTTTCAGTCTAAAAGCTACATTGGCGATCATTTACACACACACAATTAATCATTTAGGGGCTGGAAGAGTATTCTTAGACCTTTCACTGCCTATGCAATGGTATTTTCCTAACAGTACACATTTCAGTAAGTCTGCTTCACAAATAGAGAGTACTACTGAGCTGCATTTCTCCGGTAACATACTAATGACTCACCTTCTCCTATTATGCTTCTTCCAGAAGAACAAATAAGGCAAGAGCAGCAGTCAGTTCATGTCTTACATCCAAAGTAGATGAAAAACTATTAACCGTATCACAGATTTCTTTCTTTCCAGATAACTGTTTCTTTACATACATTTATTAGGTTTCCCCTACGATTTGGGTAGGCTTCTTCACTTTTTTAAGAAAGTGAAGACAGGAGAAAGAGGAGAGGGTCCAAACTAACATAAATACAAATAAGCTACACATGGGTGTAATGTGATTCAAAGAACAGGTTTCAGCTTGTGCATACTGCTGTATCTCACCTGACGTTAATGGATTCACAATAACAGACACATTATGAACACAACCCAGTATGTCATCTGTACAGATGAAATAATATTAATTAAATAAAATCACCACAGAAAAGAGCAGTAATGCTCCTTGTTAAATTATTTTGCCTGTATAAGAAAGCCAGTATGAGGATCACTTTGAATCCACTGCTCTTTCCAACGCTGAGAAGCATGTGAAAAAGATTTWAAAAAAATATGAGATAGGTTTCTTTCACTCCAACGCTGAGATTCCTTTAAAAAAATAAGTGAAAGAAAAGGTTCCTGTATGAGTAAACATTACTTTTGGTTTATATATTTTATTATACTCCCCCTGTTTTTTCATCTTGACCAGTAGAAAATTATAATCTATTATATAGAAACACAACTTATTATGAGGAAATAAAACAAGTAGGTACATGACATGCTGAGTAATGCAATACATAATTGCTGGATATGATACAAATTAATACACTTTCTGTGAGTTTCATGTAGAAAACACTTTTTCAACACTGTGCTAGTAATTTCTTGCCCTCCAGTTCTATTTTGTCTATTCCTTCAAGAAAATTTCTCTTCTAATGTACACACTCTCTAGAGGAGACTGCAACTGTATTTATAAGTACACAAACAATGATATTCACTGATACACTATATTCTTAATTGATTTGAGTCAGGAAAAAGATTTGGAACAGCTAACTCACWCGTTGGGTACATTATGAAGCAATTTCCACTTATTAAAACACTGAAGCATAACGATCATTTAAACAGTAACAGAGGCTCATACCCACGAGCTTTGTTTGCRCAGTTAATATTAGAATTCTTTTATGGATTCACCATAAGATATTTCAGTTTTTCCTTTTATATATCAAAAACTGGTGAACTCTTTTTCCCCTAATGTAACTTTCCGTATTCAGAGCAGCAGCAAGAACAAGACAGAAAATCATCTTTAGAAACTAAAGTCATCACCTGGCTTACACTTCCAAATTATTATGAATATTGTTATTTAGCTTTCATTTTATGGCAGCACCGAGGAAATCAAACTCTGAATCAGTACTCCCTTCCACAACAACAAGTACAAACAACAGCAAAGCAATCCTTGCTCCAAAGCCATTACATATAACCAAGTTATTAAAAATAGTAATACTGATCATTATGGCGTGTCTGTAAGACTGCATTTAAATTAATCAGCAGATGCCACATCAAGCACTATGTACTCATAAATTGTTATATAATCTGCTCAAGGRCACAAGACCAAAACTTCTGATCCACAGCTACGGGACTGTGACTTCATTGTACTTGAGAAAAATGAATTCACAAAATGCTTTGATATGGGCCTARCTCCTCTTCTGTTGGAGCAAAGGCAAAACATAAATACCCTCTTGCAAGAGCACAGAGCTAAAACAGCCTTTAATTTTAAGGTACACAAACCTGAACTATCTTACATTGTTATCAAGTTGCTAGAAAGGGCTGGATAGTAGGATATCAGTTGGAACCCATACATTTCCTAAATTCCAGCAGCTCTGCAAAGTTTTACTTTAATARTACCATTATCATCAAAATTCACTGCAAAAAAAAAGAAACAAAGGGATATTTATATTCTTAAAATAAATCTTGCAACCTGAGTTTAGAATTAGGTGCATGCAATTCATACACAGAGAAATTTATGCAGCTTTTTTTTTTCATAGTCAACTGCACAACCAAACACAGTATGTGAACTACGTAGACTCCATAATAATTATGTAGAAGCGCAAATTCCGTGCTTGTTTGCACAGTTCTGAGGCTTTGACTCATAGTTTCAACATGTTTTTTTGTGTGTAAYGATTTATACTAATTTCTCACCACCAATAAATAATATTTCCTTAAACAGTATGTTTCCTTAATTCACTAGGCTTTTCGCATATAAAGGTTCAGCCATTAGCCATTCTCACTTCAGTAACTACAAGGTACATGTCATGGGTTAATGAAACCTATTATCTGTGCCAGCAAAAGTACACTATAACACATTCAGCATCCATCAGTTTTGAAAATGCTAACRTACAAATGGTTTGCTATAGATTCAAAAGTTGAACTAGATTGAGAACCTTTTTTAAGCTTAAGGGCAAATGTGGTCATAAAACTGAGGAAGCTTTATGGCAGAAGGCTGTATTGATATCTGTACTTACGTCCTTATCAAGAACAGGTCAAATAATCTTTTCTTGGAATTACACGGTGATGAGCTCAGATAAATAAACCAGACCATGTAATTCATAATCCTAAATGGCAACAATTAATTTTCAGAATCTGTCTCCTGTGAAAGAAAGCACTAGTTTTTCAAAGCCATGATTATTTTAGCTCTGATTTACTTGTACCACAGTGTGTATTGGCCTACTTCTGAAAAGATCTGGAAAGCTAAGTAACTAGGCCTATAAAACTATATTCCGTGGATTTCATATGAGTCTAAATGTAAACAACAGAACTTACAACTAATTGCCGTTTAGATAAAGCTGACTTAAGCAATTGAGATAACAGAATCCTACAATACTCTGGATGAAACGAACTAAAACTGTGAATTAATAAGTTAGCTGATATTGAGCTCCAGATGTTTCTTACTCTGGCAATGTTCCTTAAGTGATGATAAGCAGATTTACATACTTAACTAATATGTTTATTTAAAGAAAATTTCCAAATCCAGACTAACATCCAGATTTCTTATTTGGCTTCAGATCAAAAGACATACTATCAATAAGGACAGCATCCCAGAAAACCTTTTCAACATCTGCTTAGAACTAAAAAACAGACATTTGATTTTCTGCAAATTTAATTTCAGGCAAAATTTTACTTCATCCAGTATTTTTTATGTCCTCAAGACAGCCTGACCTAGTCATTGTGCATATTCAAATCTCAGAATACAGCTCATACACTGGCAGAAACAGCAGTTGCTAAGGAGAAACTCTGTTAGTTTGCAGTTCACATTTAAAATGCTATGAGCAATTTCGCTTAGAGTGAGAACAAAAGCTTTTTGGAAGCAGAGCCCTCCCCTCGCCAACAACATCAGTGATTTAAAGAAGCAGGTTCAAAAACATTTTATATGTTGCTTGTAATCTAAAGAAACTTAAGTAGTTAATAACAAAAATTGAAGCTCTACAGTTTCCTAAGGTTGAAGAATGGAAAATAAAGTTAATATTACTGAGTCACAGTTGGTATTCTTTGAAACTATCTCTTATGAGAACTGCTTGTTTTACATTTAAGGAAAACTAAGAAAAGACCAACTCAAAGCAAAAACTTAAAAAAAATAATACTTGGAGGAATGGATACTGTTCCAAATTTCTTCCCAGGTTATAGAAAGGAAAACACAAATATACTGTTCACTGGGAAGGAAAAGTGTGTATTCCAGGGCTGAGCAAAAAGAACTGACCAGGAAATATAAAATATGGACTTCATTTTCAAAATTAATTATTTTAGAAGAGAAATAAAAYGAAACAAAGAAAAATGTTTCCAAACAATTTGAGCACTCACATAAAATTCTGCTGAAAGCCAAGATAATGATGATATAAACATAAAAGAGGTAAATGTTAAGCAATGCATTATACCAGTAGATATACAAACTGTTTGAGGAATGATGCCAAGGATTAGGAAAGATGAGAGTAAAAACTACCCAGTGTTTCTTGTGGTTCCTAGGTGTACATGAGAGAACAGGAAATATGCCTACCAGGAATTTGGGACAGAGGAAAATCTTCTGGATCCAGACAACCCTATAACATGATTGGTCTCTAGTACCTCACACCCACAGCTTTCAACCTACTTTGCAAAGCATGTAAGTACAGGAAAACTGCTAATCCAAATCACCCTGCAGGGTCATGGCAGAATCAGAAATATAACATAAGAAACAAGAATGCCCTTCCCACTGAACACACTGATTTTTTTACATTAAAAAGAGAGAATATACTTCTACGCTTCATTTGTTGGGGGAAAAAAGGCTGAAAAATGTGACAGGAACGTTCCCTAAATTGTACTCAGAAATCAAAATGAAATAAAGGGAAGCCAACGTTTATTACTTCATTAAGAATATGTGATTTTTTTTTTTAAACTAGCATCAAGACTTTGGAATATCTGGGGTTAACAACAGTGCTGTCAGATGGAGTCAGACTCTCCCATTGATTTGTCTTTGTAGCTAACTGATAACAATCAGAAAACTATATTGTATTAGTTTGTTAGTGAAAACAGTGACAATCTAAGGTTTTGGAGCTGGAATTCTCTACCATGCAAGTTAGCTTACCCCAGGAGACGACCATCAAACACGTATGAATGAAGGTGAAACATTTCACAGCATTTATACATAAATTGTAAATAAGAGATTTTTAATAGCTAATGATTATTAAGGTGTTTTTTTCCTATGTTAGCATGGGTCTCTGCAGTTGACACTTCCAAATTTTCCTAACATCCACAGTGTCCATTTAGGAAGATATGCTCSTTTTCAAATGAGCTGAGATTGCCGYTTAATGATTTGTCTCCAAGACATGATGCTTTACAGCAGACATAGCAAATTATGGCCATGCTACTTTCAGAGGCAAAAAGGCTTCTCTTGGATGCAGTATGGCTAAGCCCTGCTCACTGCTGTTCCAACCAAGGAGAGAGTCTGGAAAGAGCCCATGGACATGGAAGAAAAAAGGAGCAGCAGCAGCCAGGTGTCAGGGTGAATGCTGGGGAGCGCACCCACTGCCCAGATCACTTTTCACAGCTCAAAACTCCATTAGGAAGCACTGATACAACACTAGGCAATACATTACCCCCTTTAGCTTCAGCTAGCCCCTAATGTAACAACCATGTCTTGCAACATCTCTTCTTCTATATACTTTCCTGATTCCTCTTCCATTTACTACACATCTTCTGGCATTATCAGATTCTTCTATTCTATTTGTTCTTTTTTCTTTTTATTTTGTATGTAAATAAATTCGTCCCTAATTCTTTCATACTGACCTTTTTCCAGCAGTGATTCATATCCCCAACTACCTGTATTTGCCACAAGTACAAAGTGTCTTGTAATATCAATGCTTTCTGTTCCTTCAGGATTTTAAATGCACCAGTAGAGTCATCTTTTATTCTCTTTTTTCATGGATTTCGTTTTCCTGATCTCCCTTTCTGTAATTAAGTTCCTCAAAGTTCCCAGAACTAAACGGGAAACCTGGTTACCCGGGGTATGGAGAAGGCTGAGGTACTCAATGACTTTTTTGCCTCATTCTTCACCGGCAAGTGCTCGAGCCTCACCACCCAAGCCGCAGAAGGCAAAGGCAGGGACTAGGAGAATGAAGTGCCGCCCACTGTAGGAGAAGATCAGGTTCGAGACCATCTAAGGAACCTGAAAGTGTGCAAGTCCATGGGACCCGATGAGATCCATCCACGGGTCCTGAGGGAACTGGCAAATGAAGTTGTTAAGCCACTATCCATCATATYTGAGAAGTCGTGGTAGTCTGGTGAAGTTCCCGCAGACTGGAAAAGGGGAAACATAACCCCCATTTTTAAAAAGGCAGAAAAAGGAAGACCTGGGGAATTACAGGCCAGTCAGTCTCACCTTGTGCCTGAGAAGATCATGGAACAGATCCTCCTGGAAGCTATGCTAAGGCACATGAAGGACAGGGAGGTGGTTTCAGACAGCCAGCATGGCTTCACCAAGGGCAAGTCCTCCCTGACCAACCTAGTGGCCTTCTACGATGGAGTGACTACATCAGTGGACATGGGAAGGGCTACAGATGTCGTCTATCTGGACCTCTGTAAGGCCTTTGACACAGTCCCCCACAACATCCTTCTCTCTCAACTGGAGAGGTATGGATTTGATGGGTGGACTGTCCGGTGGGTGAGGAATTGGTTGGATGGACACATCCAGAGGGTAGTGGTCAACAGCTCAATATCCAGATGGAGATCGGTGACAAGTGGTGTCCCTCAGGGGTCTGTATTGGGACCGGTACTGTTTAATATCTTCATCAATGACATAGACAGTGGGGTTGAGGGCACCCTCAGCAAGTTTGCAGATGACACSAAGCTGAGTGGTGCAGCTGACATGCCTGAGGGACAGGATGCCATCCAGAGGCACCTGGACAAGCTCGAGAAGTGGGCCCATGTGAACCTCATGAGGTTCAACAAGGCCAAGTGCAAGGTCCTGCACMTGGGTCAGGACAACCCCCRGTATCAATACAGGCTGGGGGATGAAGGGATTGAGAGCAGCCCTGCYRAGAAGGACGTGGGGGTACTGGTGGACAAAAAGCTGGACATGAGCCGTCAATGTGCGCTCGCAGCCCAGAAGGCCAACCGTACCCTGGGCTGCATCATAAGAAGCRTGGGCAGCAGGTCGAGGGAGGGGATTCTGCCCCTCTGCTCTGCTCTGGTGAGACCCCCCCTGCAGTSCTGCRTCCAGCTCTGGRGYCCTCAGCACAGGAAAGACATGGACCTGTTAGAGTGGGTCTAGAGGAGGGCCACAAAAATGATCAGGGAATGGAACACCTCTCCTATGAAGAAAGGCTGAGGGAGTTGGGGTTATTCAGCCCGGAGAAGAGAAGGCTTCGGGGASAYCTTATTGCAGCCTTTCAGTACTTAAAGGGGGCTTATAAGAAAGATGGGGACAGACTTTTCAGCAGGGCCTGTTGCAACAGGACAAGGGGGAATGGTTTTAAACTAAAAGAGGGGAGATTTAGACTATCTATAAGGAAGAAATTTTTTATACTGAGGGTGGTAAAACACTGGCACAGGTTGCCCAGAGAGGTGGTAGATGCCCCATCCCTGGAAACATTCCAGGTCAGGTTGGATGGGGCTCTGAGCAACCTGATCTAGTGGAAGATGTCCCTGCCTATGGCAGGGGGGTTGGAYGAGATGACCTTTAAAGGTCCCTTCCAACCCAAACTATTCTATGATTCTATGATTTTAAATCCCTGAACCGTTCCACACTGCTATTTTTAGGACCTTCTCCAGCTCTATATCATCTTCTAAGCATGGTAACAAGAATGGAGCGTGAAACAGTTTTTTTCATTTAAAAATTTGTTTTGCCACTGAGTCCTTTCGTTCCATCCACTTCCACCTTGAAGACCGTGGCTTTTCACTTCTTAAAATTTGCATTCTATAAAAGATATTATAATTTAATGTTTTTGGCATCATGATTTCTTCTTTTACACTGCAGAAGAACCAAATATACACAACTTCTACTTTTGATTTAGCCTAACTGCTAGTCTCTTTACCCTTTTACTTTAATTCCTCTTTGCTCAGCTGTAGAATTAATGATACATTAAACTGCCCATAGTATATCCAGCCCAGTGAGTGCAACAGCAAACATAAACCAGTAAGGAAGTTTGCAAACTGTGCAATTATTACATGAACTTTAAAAAGCAGCTTCTGTTAAGATTAGTTTCCCAAGTGTGCTTCACGCAATGTCACTGAGAAGGCACTGGCGTATAGTCTAAATCCGACCATGGAGCAATTTGGGGTAAGGCCTGTGCAGTGCTAGTGCAGGCAGAAATAGAACGAGACAAATTTGCCTCCTCTCTTCCAAAGACCTGCTCTGCTCCAGGATCTGCTCTTGTGTCCAAGATCCCTGTGAGGTTTCACAGGAGCACAGACTAAGAAGTGGCTCATGAGAACACAGCTCCAGTCCCTGCCCCATCCCTCAGCGACGCTCTTCCATCCAATCTGGCACCAGCCTTCAACCCCACGGGAAACACAAGGCAAATGCTGCCTGGGCTTTGCTATTTCCCAAGAGGCTATGCCTGCTTCAGTCTACCCTTCGTACTAACCTCTTTGGAATTATCCCCTTGCAGGGCAATCAGGCAATAATGTAATTTTGTATCTCAAAACCTTCACCAAACCACCAGGAAAAATTAAGGTAGCACACCATTGGAAAAATACCCCTTCGAGGAAAACTAGCCAGCCCTCTAGCTCTTTTGCTGTTTAAAACCCCCCAATGCAGGTAAAGATGTGTATTTCAAAATGTTTGCTTATTTGAGTGCGCCCCAAGACATGATGTTGACCTTTCCGTTTTGCAAATTCAGTCAGAATTCAAAGATGTGTAAAGCCCCATATAATGAATCTGATCAAATGTGTTATGGTACCAGAGTCATTTATCTTCTTGTATCCAGGCCTCACTCCTGAAAGAAAACAGAGCTCTGTTCATTGTAAACCATGAAATACTTCTCTCTAATTATCCTGACACCACTAGACACACTTGGTCTCATAAATTAATGTAAATCATGTGAGTATCATTTATCATAAAACATACATCTGCAAAGCACAGTAAAACCTTATTTTCTCCCTTCTCAGGCAACCACATGCATTTCAATTGATCCAGTTTAACACTGGCCTAGTATTTAATGATCCAGCACTGTGCTAATCTGTACTATTACAGATAGCTGCGTATAAACCATTCAACATGAAGACATAAAATAGAAGAAATAAGAACCAGTATATAACACAAAATGGAAGAAACGAGAACTGGTATATAACATTTCCAGAACTATTTAAGTGACATAGGAGCTGCATTCCCACTTTCAGAAGTGGCTTAGATACACAACAGACTTTGAAAATTGTAATAATCTCACAATAATTAGGCATTTGTGTGAATTATACTTTTTATCTCCAGTTAATTACTCACTTGTACTCACTTCTGTGATTAAATAGATTTTGTTTTGAAGCAGTAATGCATTATTCCTAACAGCTTACTATAAATGATATACTAACTACTTGCAGTGTAAAGAGGTTTATATAAGTCCCTTGACTGGGCTGAGAAAAAATCCAGCCTGTAACAATTGCCTGAGGGCTCACAGCAGGCAAAGGTGCTTACAGGGGTGGTCTTCTGCCCTGGAGGAAGGACAGCTGTGAATCAGGAATGGGAAACCCCTAAAAATCCAGCAAGCAAGAAGAAATTTTTTTTTTTTTTTCAGATTTCTGTAAAGGAGGGCTCGGGGTGCTGTTGCTTTCTAGAGAAGAAAAGCTATGCAGGAGCTAGATAGAAAAAATTTTGTTGGCAATAAAAGTAACTTTGTTAGCTACTTGCTGTGGGAAAATGGGCACTATGAAGGCACTTAGGCCATCTGATCAGAGAGTCAAATATTCTAGAGAGGAGTTCCTGGAATAACTGGCAGAGAAACTGAAACGAGAACAGGCTGCTATTTTGTCCTAAAAGAATAATAGAAAGAAGATTATAAAGCAAAATCGGGTGGGTGGGTGGGGAAGTGTTCTCCTTCCAGGGCAAGGCAGGGACATTTCCTACAAGGTCACAGGCAGCTGTGGCAAACAGGTATAAAAATAGCAGCACTCTTAAGCGACTGTGCTGAACTTCACGGAGAACTTCACAGAGACACAGGTGTGCTCTGCCTGCTTCCATTCTTGATTAAAATCATGACTCCTCAAAGCTGCTACACAGTTACAGAAGAACTCTGATTATAGCGTGGTTGTCCCGTGTGTCCCTCCCTTATCTCTGTATGGAGTGGACAAACCTCCTGTTCCTCCCCTGCCTTGCACATAATTCCCCTGTTCCCTCCATTACTTTGTTTTTATTGCTGTAGGTGCTTTATTGCTGGCAAACTGAGAAAGTTTGAAGTGTTAAAATGGAAATGAAGATAAGAATTTAACAAACCAAAGTGATTTCAATATCAACTTGGTAGTTTTCCCAGCCTGACATTCTAATAAACAAGTGTTCCTTTAATATTATAAAAGTAATCAAACCATGATAAGGGAGACAAAATCACTTCCAATCTCACCTGGGGACTTGCAGCTAACAGCACAATTACACACAATAGTATGCCAGAAAACACTAAAGCAAATATTAGGAGGGGTTTTATTTACGTGTATGCTGTCTATGCAGCAGTGTCAGAGTTGACAGCTCAAAAGACTGCATTTTCCCAAACTCTTACTTTTTAATAATCTGCAAACATGATTGAAGGAAGCAGTAAGAAACCTAATAAAAATGAATGCAGAAAGGATTATGGAGACAGCTTCATGACAATTTACAGTTCTACATAGCAGTCTATTGCTATGAGTTGTGATAAGATAAACCTTGTTTACAGTGTGTTAATCCCATGTCCCAATAACGCTAGTATGCAAGGGATTCAAGTCTTCCTTAGAAGAATGGAGCTGCTCTTGCATTAAGTGAACAGCCACGGGTAGCAGCAGCCTGAATGAGAGAGTGGAAGGTCAAGGGTTACTCTAGATTACACTTTCCAATGAGTCATTCACATCTCTCTTCTTCAGAAAATGTTTGATGTAAATTGGTTGGATGTAAATTATAAGTAAAGCTTTATTTGAGCTTTTCCGGGTCAATGATTGACTTTTATCATTCTCTGTAGAGTGAAATTTAAAAGTTGGCTTTCAGTTTTTTTCGTATCATAGAGTTTTTATGCATTTTCTATGACTAAAAGAGGACTTTTACATCATGAAATATCTTTAGTCATGAACAGACAGGGTGTTTATATAGTATCAGATACTCTCCTAGATCAACTTCAACTATTAATGTAAAACTTCGTATTTCTCCTTGCAGAGCCAGTAAGAGTTCATGGACTATTACCTTTTTATCTCTGTATAGGTGATAGGTCCTGTCACTACTTAGTCAGGTCCTATCAGTTCAAAATATTAGCTAATTAGACGTTATCCAACCTATTGCTCCCAAAAGGTAATGGTTTGGCCCAGATAGCACATATGACTGGAACTTAGAAGCCAGATTATATTTCTAGATCTGATATTTAATTTTCTGGACACTTCAGGCAGCTCACTTCACCTTCTGTGACTGTTTAATCTTCAGCCTTTCTTACTGTCTGTGTTGACTGTAAGAGTTCAAACGCTCTTTTTCCATATAGATACTTCTCCTGTTTTGTTTTGCATCACTAATATTCTACTAGAAAAGAAATAATGATAAAAATAATTTGAAAAGTTACAAGAACGCTGTACTCTTCAGTTGCTGCTTATTGGTAATAATAATCATTCTGTGCAGTATTTTACTCATACACTTGAGAATTTGAAAACACATTTCTCTATGGGCTGCACTACACATCAATAGTGAAAAGTTAGTTCTCCATTAGTCAGCTTTTATTGTCTTTCTCCCCAGCTTGTTCTTAAAAACAATAATCCAAGTTTCTTCTCTTTCTGCCACTTGAATGCCTGCATTCTGTATTGACTGCTAACCAATCTGAAAGCTATGAAGCTGTATTCCTTTTAATCACATCTGTCATTATAGGAGATGGTCACCTTAGTAGAAAGATCACTATAATGGGTTGCTAATGGGCTATTAAGGGGCTTTCAAGTATCAAGATGATCATCATAAGTAAGAACTGAGTGCCGTTCTTTATTTCTGTGTAAGATTAATTTTTCCCCAGTAATTCTGCAGATTAATAATGCAAGGTTTGTGCACCTCAGGAACTGCTTCACAGTTTCTTACCATATGCTATGCAAATTCAATACTTAACTCTTGACTTCACAATTTAAAAATAAGGTACTACTAACTCCATTTAGGGATGGGGGAAAAAATAAGGTGAGCAACCATTCTGAAGGAAACAATTAAATTATATGCTTAAAAAGATGGCATTCTTGATTTGATCAGAGTTTTCAGAATTACCTTAACACATATTCAGTTATAGTCCATAAACATCTTAAAACAGCACAAATGCACAAAATATTTGTAAACTCAAGTCTTGCTTTATCATTGCTTTTTTCTCAGATTAATTTCTGGATACTAACACCTTTGAGAGCTTTGCAAACTATATAGAAATGTTCTATATTCTGCCTAAGCTTGTGCTCTCCTTTCAAAAGAAAGCAGAAAACACTGGAAGTGGCACTAGGCATTCAGATGTGAAATACTGAACTCATATTTTTGCTTATGTAACAAATAGAAATGAAAAAGTAGGTTCTTTCCAGTCCCAGCTGGTTATACATCTTATAACAAACTGTCAAACAATTTGACTTATATGTCAGATTTTGCTTAGGTATGGTTCTCAGTTTCTTCTGAGTTGAACAGGTACCCTTCGCTGACAGGCAACAGAATAAAGAGGTTTACCTGCACTTGGACCTTTCAGCTTTATAGGTTACTGTTCCAAAGTTGTACATATATATATAAAATATAGATATATAAAGCTTCTTTTGCCAGCAATACACATATTCTCTAACACTTCTTTCCAGTTAAATACTTCTTTCTGCCTTCTTTTAGATCTGCATCCTGATCAACGTGGTCAGCATGTCTTATGTTTAAAATGGCTTTCTGGAGATCCTCTTGTGATTCTGCCTATATTCTGTGACAATCCAGAGTCACCCCATGTGGCATCTCTTCCTCTCCTGCACTATTCCAACACTATCTTGGAGGATAAGTGTCAGCAGGTGTAAATAGGAAAGGGGAGACAAGTGGCACCGTTATAGCTTTGCTTTCACTTGAGAGGGGCTACTTTTAGAAAAGAAAGCACTTGCAGCAACTCTTATTTGATTGGCATCATTGTCTAGTGAAGCTGGCACACCATCTTGTGAGCAGGCACAATGCCATCACAACAGATGGGCATGTGGATAGGAAGCCAAAAGATAATGTATGAGTACCAAATGGGTGTATTGGAGGGCAAGTTTCCCAGTCAGGAACATCAGAATGGCAGTTTATAAGCTTCTGCACCTATGTTTAAGGAAGATAACGTACACATTGCATCTTTACAATAGATGCGTGGGTAACGCACTCTGAAACAATAGAAAGGGACCTGTGAGTATGGAATTCAGCAGCTGCAGAAGGAATTATCAAATTTGTAACTTCAGGTAAGTAAAAGAGCCATGTAAAACCCAAAGGTGGTATCTTTATAGTTGCAAACGAGGATACCGTTTACAGTATATGATATTGTACAAAGATTAGAAATGTTACACTGAATCAGAGTAAAATTCTTGGCTACAACATTAACCAAGAGGGGATAACTGAAGACCAGGAACCAGGGACTGTATGGAGAGATCGTCTCCAAGGTATACCCTCCCAAGTAAAACTTTCTGAGCTGGAGTTTTCATGTGGACCATCATATTTAATAACAGCTGGGCTTAATTCCATGAATTTGTGTTACATCTTTATGAATCAGTTATACTTTTGGCTTCCACAATATCTTATCTTAATGAGTTCTACAAGTGGATTATTCAGCATAAAATGAGTGAGCACTTCCTTTGATTTCTGTTAAACTTGCCACTTGATCAGTGTCATGGGGTAGCAGCATAGTTCCTATGTCATCAGAAATAATTGCTTCTTATTCCTCTTTTCTATACTGCTTGTGAATATATGGACTTCTACAAGAGTCCCCTACTGCACTAAGTTATGTTTGTATTTCAGGACTATCAGTTTAGGCCTCCCAGATTTCTCAAAATGGAAACAAGCATAGGCAATTTTCAAAATCTGGTCTGAAACCTTGTTTTGGCTAGAATTTGGTCCTTATTTACTTTTGTCCTCCCAACACCACCACCGCCATAGCTGATCTGGTCAGCAGCAATATTATGTGGAATACAATATAAGAAACCAAATCAGTGGCATGACAAATATTCATGAGTGATATGAGTCAATTCAAGCTTGGCAGTATTACACATCATCTTTAAATGGGCTTGAATCACAAGAAAAAGCAGATCACATCAAATAATGCCATTTGTACTTCAGTATGAAACCACATTCTTTGCTCCCCTACAGCACATGTGCTTCATGAAGCCCTAAAGCGTAGTAGTAGAATATAAAAAATAACAATGGACCAAGGAGATAGGAGTTATACCAAGACCTGAGAATGTGTATTTCTCAGCAGACAGACAGACACTGCACCCTTCGCTGTCAGCCCATTGCATACCAACAAAATTACATAAAAGTATCCATTCATATTCTCAACTCATTGCTAAATATTCTCTTAACCATAGCCTTTTTTTGCCCTATTAGTAGCCAAAGGATAAACAAGGATGCGATTATGGTCTTGCTGTTTTCATAGCACCATGGGTATTTTTAATACTTCTAACAGGTACACCCCTAGACACCTAAGGTAGGACACAGCAATGTTCCCCTTTATTCCCAAGAACAACAAGAAACGGATAACTGCTCTAAGTCTAAATGCTTAGTATTTTACACCAGTAAAACTTCGACCACCTCACAGAGCACAAAATTTTTTAATACAGATAGCACGTAAGTGACACTTGCTTACCTGTACAAGAAGGACATATCTTTGTCAATGTAGCATCGTTGTAGGATATTACAACACAATAGATCAAACTGAAAATCTGAACATTATTTTTTTCATCTTGTGTAGTATTTTCTCCAGTAATGCCATTGGCTTTGAAGACTCATAGTATACTCACGTTATTACTTCCATACTGCTGAATACATGCATATGAAAACTCTTCGTTCTAATACCTCGGACTTTTTCCAAGCCCTCTTTATTATACCCTAAGACATTTTAAGAGACATTATTAGGCTTCACCTCCTAAGCCTTTTTTCGCCTGAGAATAAATCCAGCCTGCTCCATTTCCTTTCTTTTATACATGTTTCCATACAAACACACTGAAGCACATTTTATCCTCAGTCACAAAAATCTGAAAGAGAAAATCTATGATCCTTTTCCGTATATGTTGGAGCATTTTGCTATCTTCTTTAGTAGTCACAGTAGAATAAGTGATAATCAATAGTGATATCTGCTTGAATCTAGATGGTTTGATGGAAGTGCTTTTGAAACACATCACGGTGCCTGATTTGCTGTAACTTGGTCAGCTCTTCTTACCTCTGCAGCAGCRCTGTATATACCAATTGTTAGCTGAAATCTATTAAAGTTTATTATTAGCGTTTCAAAATGCAGTTGTACCTAGCCGGTTTCTCTCTTGTTAACATTGGCCAGCTGGCTTAGCTCTTTTAGCTTCAAATCTGAAACAAACCATCGCAGGGGCCAGATGTAGGTGTCAACAGCAACACATGCACCACTGTTGTGTTGTGTTTCTGGGTTTTCACTGTAGGGAGACTTTCCCTCTGCTTACTGAGTCTTCCAAACAGCCGTGCGAGTCGGAGGAGTAAATTACAATTATGTTGCATTAAATTATTCCAGAACACACAGAGTTCTCCTCCAAGCCTGAAATAGGACCCAAAACCTATGGTCTCTGCACCTATTGAGCTTGTTTGAATAGGATGCCTCTGAGACTGTGGCTTACTGTRTATATTTCATTAGTCCTGGTCTCTATGTTAGGAGGCAATTTTGATCGCCATTTAAAGATACAAGATTTTACAAACTGACTGGGACTGTATGTCACACTCTGGCCTAAAGATACTAACAACTTTCTGACCATGTTGTGTGCAGACACATTACTTGCCACTAATTCTACCAAAAGAACTTCAAGAGTTTCTGAAAAACAACAACAAAAATTTTTGCAGTAGTGATTTTACATGATTTGTATATACAAATGCTCACATAATGCCCTTAGAAAGATGCCAAATGTTGGCATATTTTAAAGCTCAGTGGATCTAGTATATGTATTCAAAACACACTTTCTGTGCACTTTTCTGCAATAGGTTCACTTTTGCTGGAACATAGAAGTATTATTAAAAGTATTTTTACCAATATTTTTCCCCAGAAAAATGCATATGTGAAATATAAAAACTGTTATTTTTAGAGTTCTCATTTTGTTCCAAATTTATCACAGAGCATTCTTTYGTAATAATCCTACTTTTAATGCTTTTATGGGGAACCTGCTTGTACCTAACTCAATTTTAATTTAATGTGAATTTGGATCTAGGTAAAATGCTGCTTACAGAGTGTATCTGCCAGAGTATAAATTGCTCAGTACTAAAATGCCCAACCCCTAGAGAACAACTTCTGCAGGTACTTTATAAACAACTGCTGAGGTTACTCAACCTGTTAATTACCATTGAAAATTCAGCCTGGTATCCAAATTATGTACATTACAAAGAATGCTTATGCCAGCGTTGTCAGCAGCAAGCTGCCTTCTACATCCCACCCCCACTGCCACTCTGAAATGCCCTTGAAACTAAGCAGATACAGTGTCAGTGAAGAATACAATGAGGAATTCATGGGAACACTCATATGCTCTAGGTACACACTCTGTCACGACATACTCCTGCTCTGTAAGCAGTTCTTGTATATCAGATGCTCACAACCTAAGTTACACACCTAAAACTAACTGCTTATGTCAGGAGGGTGTAAAGCAGGAGGAACAAGTACTACTTGCACCCGAGTCCCTAAAGCCAAATGGATAAATACTCTAGCTTTAATAATTGCAACAAGGACCATTTCAGAGCACAATCACAATTGATCTACTGATGAGATTGGGTTCAGAAAAGGCTACTGACAAAAATCCACACCTCAGGATAAAGTTAATGAGGCTGTCGAGGGAGCGGCAGGGCCAGATTTAGTGCCAAAAATGCACCAGTCACACTAGAGAGCCGAGGAAGGTGAAGAAAAAGCAGTGATAAGGAACAGTGCAGCTCAGTGACAGAGATTTAGACCCCTTAAGTCCAATAAACAGATGACAAAGATKGTTAAATCAATTCATAAGAATTATGCTGAATCCCGACTAAGATGCACATAAGACAAATAGCACAGCATTTAGAGTTAGGAAATATAAGAAGAAGGTAATCTATGTGTCACATGAAATATGAACAAGGACAGGGCTCTCTCGGACTCCTCGTAAGCAGTTCAGCGCCTTCTTGCTGAGCTATAGCGAATTTCTACCATCACGATGATGATGGCACCCTGGCATCCTTTCCCTGGCATTTCAAAGGCAGAATACAGAAACAGCTCAGAAAGGAGCCTTAATAAGGGTACACTCGAAGCTCAACACAAAATTTCCAGTTCTGTTTCCTAGCGTTTTTGAATAAAATTTGCCAGCCGTTGGGGGTGGGKTAATAAATAAATATGGCAGAATGTACAATAAATCACTAAGTTATAATGGCTCATTTATGTTACATATAGTTCAGAGGTAAAGTCCACTCTAAGGTCACTTCAGTGAAATCCTGATACCAGATATCATGGCAGTGGATGACCGCTTACAAATCTCGAGTGCACTCTAAATTAGCCAAACCAGATTGRAAAGTCCTTCTTGGGATCTCGTCAGTATAATGCCAGAGCGAACTCTTTCATTTAGTCCCAAAATGCAAGTGTCCAAATATCACAGAAGATTTCATTCTGTGCTTCAGTTAAACAGTTATGAAAGAATGGAGATTTTTTCATAATTCTATCAAACTTCAAATCTGTTTGGACTTCTTATTTTGACAAAACACTAATGGTGCCCAAGGATGACAAAATCTGGTGTTTGGTATACTTAAGGAACTAAAAATAAACAAGGCAGTAAAATTTACAGAGAATAAAGTTATTTAGGTTTCTCAAGCCCTGAGACAACTATAAGTATCTTTCAAATGGCTTAATAATCTAGGTCAAAGCCACTGCAGAAAAAATTCAATATTGATAAATGAAAACTAAGGTACATTGTGGAGATAATGGAAATTAGTCATTCATCTTAGCAAGTTCTGAGCTGATATGTTATGGGAAAAGCACCTAACCAATATTGTGAAGACCTGAAGGATGGCCTGTAGCAGGAACAAGAGCTTGTAAAAAGAAAAAAAAGTTTAACTAGATAAGGAAAAGAATGAAATGATGTGGATAAAAACAACCCCATAGATTTTCTGCATCTCATAAGGGATATTGAAGAAATGGGGTTCACAGAAGCAGTCAAATATGATGGAAGCAAAGAAAAACTCTTAGATAAGGATAAATTGCTTTTTAAACTCTTATTTTGTTTATTTTCTTGAAAAGAAGACAAATAGGAACAGGCATGACAAAAAGTGTATTAAGAAGTAATGAAAGCTATAAAGAAGGTCAACTGGGAGCTTTTCTTCTCTTCCATAATACAATAAAATGAGGTGGTTATTAAATTGAAATGGGGCAAATTAGGAACTGATAAAAGGAAAATAATTTTTCTCACACAACACATAATTAGATTTTGGAACTCCTTGCCATGGCATTTTGCTAAGGCCATAAATTTAACAAGATTCACAGAGGGATTAGATTTCACATAGATAAATTCTTGAGATACACAGTAGTTGAAATTAGGAATCTTACTTAATGTTGACAAAGAATTACTTGAAGTGATTTAAATCTCCATGTTTCAGATATTAAGACAAAATTAATGAGCGCTTCACAGATGACCCCTATTAGTCAGAATGTTGGACTAAGCCATACTAGAGCTCTCCTTCAGTGTAATAATTCCCAGGTACTTATGTTTCAAACATTTCTCTTCATAGCTATAAAGCTGAAGGTATGAGTTTACACTGCCAGGCAGATAAAGACAAGTTTGGGGTCAAAGAGTGTAAGGGAAGGGGATAACTCAGGGAGCAAACTAAGGGGTTTCCCAGTTACTCCTGTTTGAGGTTTACAGCCACATATACCACGGCTGAGGAGAGATTCCATACGGAAGAAAYTTGCAGAGATCTTTTGTCTCCTCCATCTTTACTAGCTATTTTTACTGTCATCAGATCATTCTTTAAATGCTGATCATGAAAAATTCCAATATGGCAGTCGTCATACTAGAAGGTACAGTAATTGCTTAGTTAAAAACCTGGAAAAACGTGATCCTATGCATAAAGAGCAAAGGTCTGTTACATTTGTTTCCTAAATCTTGAGGTCACAGGGCCCAGGACTGTCATTTGGATGTCTCTCTTTTCCAATGRCAGTGGAGCTCAGGAATGGCATTTAGCCATTCTAACCAAATAATATGCACAATTTACATTGGTTAACCTAAGGAGCATTTTTTTTTCTGAGTGGGAAAATAAAACATTAGTTCATATAGAAAAGGCAGAAAGTAGCTGCTTGATCAATTTATCACACAATATAAAAATGTTTAAATCAGAGTATTTCAGGTACTGAGAAGAATTCAGCCATTTACAGGGACAATGACAAGAGAATAGCATGAGAAATAAATGGAATGGAACCAGGAGAAAAAGAAAAAGGGAAAAGGCTGACAATTGCAAGAACAGATCTAGAACTGGAGATGAGATCCTGTAATTGACAGTTTAGCCTAGCAGGAATACAGAACTTTTACGAAATAAAAGAAATGTCTCCTCACAAGTGTACAGAAACTGTATGTTAGACAACYTTTGTTGGGCTGTGCTCTGTGATAAGATATATGTCAAGTGTTTAGGTCCACAGAATTTCATTTCTTTTTGCTCTTCTAACTTACAATTCTTTATTGAACTTCAGTATTGATTTACTTCCAAATCACATACTGTACCTTCTTGCACTATTGCTTTTTAGGTAAACACTAACAACACTACAAGATGGAGCTGAGCCAAAGTGTTTGCTAATTCATCAGTAGTGGGAAACCTACGTGTTTTCAAGCAATGCAAATTGGTTTGGCTTCTGCACAGCTCCTACTTTTTTCAAACACTGATGGCAAAGAACATTTCCCAGGATTCATATCAAGTATTCATTTTAACAGCATTAATTTATGATGTGTGTTATTCCATTCTACCCTGTGCAACATGACTTATTCAAAAAGCAAGCAATTTTCCAAAGTAAATACTCATTTTCCATTCTAACAGTGATGCTCTTTGTGGATTTTAAGAGAAAGAGGCATAGTCTGGAAAATATCTTTTCTACACTTTTTGCTTGGAGATCATTCACGGTACTATTAGGATATTTTAAATATCTATCCCTTCCCACAGCATTTTAAAATTATCTGTCACACTGTATCTATTGTAAAAGTGGAATTACGAAGTAAAATTATGACTTTCCAAAAGAAAGCTCTTAATTTATTTTTACTGCTATTATTCTTGTCTGCTTCTCTGGCCTCAAAACACTGTAGATTACTCAGCTTAAAAAGAATAGTATTTTTCAATACAATGCTGGAGTAATTGTTAGCAAGTCACTTAATCTCCCTAATGATTCAGGGAACACGTCAGTGTAACTGTGCCCTTTGCGCTGGAAGGAACTTGTCTCCCCAATAACCTTACTGTGGTATTGGTTAACCATACCTACTGCGTTCATAGAGCTGCTGGGACTCTATTGTTTGGTCCATGTGCTCCCTTTTCTTCATGGGGTTAACAGGGAGGGCTGTCAAAAACCAACACTGGCTAACTGCTAGATTGATAAATAAAGCAAAATGGAAGCTTGAGCTGTTGTTGAAAGTCATGACACAGATGCGTGTTCACAGACTGGCATGCCCAGGCTAACACTAACACTGCAAGACAGGTTTTCATTGTGGTTATGATATATAATACAGGGGGTGGGGATTTCTGGCCAAATTTGAAGCTCTAGACTTAAGCTTTGTCACTTGAAAGACCATTTAATTAACATACATCCAATAATATCGGAATAAAATCACTAACTCAGACCAGAATAAAATCACTAACTTGGACAAGCTCTCGAAGACACTGTGGATTTTGAATGTAACACAGCAAATTTGAGAGTTGCCCAGACAATTCAACCTGGACAACTGAAGATGCTGGGGTGGCAAAGTAGAGTGTCTGAGGACAAAAACATTTGTGATTGAGAACAAAACACAGGCTATGAAAATTTTCAGAAAAAAAAAAATGTTTATACTTCATTCCTGAAAAATCCTTTCAAAAATACCTTTTATCCCTAAATTGACCTTTTATCTCAAAATTATTAATTAACTGCCAAAGAGAAGGTAAAATACAATAATTCTGTAGTCATGAATACTCTTGTTATACTCTATCTGTTTTGATAACTAATAACGCAAGATCAGCTAATTAAACACCCTCTTAAAATAAATTGAAATTTGCATGAATTTTTAATTCACTCAGTGTTACTAGCATGATTCTTAATAGAGCAGTGCTCTGTAGTTTATATTTAAATGTGATTTCCAGAAACTGAGTCAAAACTATGCCTTCCAACAGCTAACAGGTAAATATGTGTGGGTGTATGCATGTGTGTGTCTGTGTAAGGGGGAGGGAGCTCAGTATCATGTTGGTGGTTGTAAATTATCACCAAAACACATCTTGAAAATAACACACGAATTTCAAGAAACTAACAATTTTTTCTAGCTCATTGATAACACAAGATAATATGAGTATTCCTACTTGGTATTTTACACTACAGAACTTCAAATACTAGGCAAGATAATTATATACATGAGCAGTGAAAATGTATTATCGTGACATGATGAGAAGCAAATCATGCAGCTGTGAAAAGGCAGATGCTAGGATATCTCTACACATAAGAGAAGCCAAGCAGGTGACAACGTCAAGCTCTACTATCACACMGGCTATAGCGTGTAATACTGTGATATCTGGCATTATATGATAGTTCTTCACATGAATGATATCTTAAAATTGGAACACTTGAGCCTCCACTGCAGTTGGCACTGAAAAGAATTTCTGATTTACTAATTTATTAATATAAATAGCATGCTAATAGAAATTGGTAAAGAAAAGCCTCAGCATTATTCACATTCTGTGCACTAACACACTGTGACAAAAGATACACTCAGTACAAGAAGGGGTAAAAATGTGCTACAGGCATGAAGAATGCATATGTTGTTACAACCGTTCTACTAAACCTACAAGTAACTGATCACCTATGGTGTTTTTACAAAGATTAAGCCATTTACCATTTTTCTAACCACATCAGTGAGGTCATAGCCATTAATACTACTGTATTAGTAGTATTTGCCCGTTAGGACTGAATAGTCGGAAGCATTCACGCTGCACTGCTACTAAATACTCGCCTAGCAATCCTGCAGGTGAACTACTGGCATCAATCAGCAACGTAATCTGCAAACCTGAACCCCCAAACTGCCAGCCTCTGTCTGAACTAACTAAATTGACAAAAAAAAAMCCCACCAAACTAAGTGTATTTGGGATGGCAAAAATAAGAATAAAAGACTAAAAAAAAAAATCTATAAGGGTCAGCAGATCAGAACATACTGCTCTGTTTCATTTTCACAGTAACTACAGCTTGTGTGAAGCTAACAATATTCAGCATAAATAACACTTGGAAAATTTGAGAAGACAAATTGCCTCCTGCAACGTGACATCAAGGTGGTGTAATGAATTTTATATACAAGTTTCATTTCTTCAAAATATATTTGAGGTATAGGCCTGAATGTATACAGGAGATTTGTACTTAAAAGCAAAACCAACCTGAGCTTATGCATGAAATTATATATACCTAAAACGACATTTTTGAGAAATAGTCATTTCTTAATGACCACAAAAACTTCTACTGATAATTCAATTAGTATAGCACATATAAATAAATATCATGTGCACTTTTAAATTATACTCCTTAGTCAAAAATTTAGTTTCTGGAAAAAATACATGATAGCATTTTCAAATATCAATGGCAGCACCTTTCAACAGGTGTTTCAAATTGCTACTCAGCAAGAACAATTATCTTTATATAAAAATTCTTTTCTACACAACCAACATCTATTTTGTTCATTTCTAGTAAAAGAAGAAACAGACTAAGCAGCTTGCAACTTTTTTGTTCTCTATACTTATTTTTCTGCTTTTAAAAATACTCTTTCAATTCTATAAAACAAAAGTAGGATTTGCTCAGCAGTGTTTGCAAAAGTGCACGCTGAAGGAACTGGTTTGGCTTTCATCAGCTCTTAGGTTTTTCATCAAAAAAACAAATGAGAAATTAGCACTGTTAGTTTTCCTTTCAGAGCAAAATCCAAACTATTTAATAAAAAGTACTTTCAATATTTTGAGTTATGTACAGATAGTATTTCAAACCACTTCAATTTTCCCATGAAAGATCACTTTTTGAAATAATGTCCAAGAAAAATCTCATTCTCTAGATATTTTTCTCTTTAAATTTAACCCTGACCTTGAAATAAACTGAATAAATTCTATGTGGATCAAATGGTTACTAAAATAACCCAGAGGATGCTACATAGCCATAGAAGTATTTATAAATAGATGGTGCATCGAGAAATACAAAAACTGGTTTTGCAGAAAAAGGATGATTTTAAGAGATCTGCAGCTGTTCTCAACCTTTAGCATTGCTTATGCGAGCCAAGAGATTTTTGTCTAGTACTGAAGCTAAATTAACTTCATGGCTTGTTTTTTATCCCCTTGGGTAAACCCCTGACATACACAATACCAGGCAAAAAGCTTACCCTCAATTTCATTTTCCCAAAATTGAAATGCTTTAAAAAATAAGCATAAATGTAGTTCAAAATCCAATTGCTTTGGCCCTAAATCTAGCTTTTCTTGGCAGAGTGCACTTGTTTTTAATCTGAATGCTAATATTTTGCAATGCGGCATCAGATATAAAATACTAATTTACATTGTGCCAGAGATCTATAGTATTTCAGTACTAGTCAATCAATAAATGATTAGTGTAGTGGTTTTTTTGTTTTAAGGGAACATTATTTAAACTATAATATAATGCTGAAAATTATTCTATAGATGATATGTACCAAAATGTCTAGAACAGAACAACCGACAATTCATTAGAACTGTCCCAAAGGGAGGGGAAGCAGAGTAGAAGAAAGAGTTGCGCGATTTTAGATCAAGCTGTTAAATATGTGTAAGATACATATGTGCAAAGGCTATACTGAAGGAGGACAAGTCTCATGAAATTCTGAAATACGATCTTTATACCTATTTTGAAAAACTTTGAAAATTGGAAGTATTTGCAGACTTGGAGCTTCAATTCCAACTTTTACTCTTGCCAACGTACCTTGCTATAAGTAGGGAAACAATTTAACTTGTTTCACTATTATGTGAAATATATTATTTATAAAGTTAGTTCATTTTTTATATGTAGATATAGGCAGAATTCCTAACTGGACTGTTTTTTGTAGGACTGTAAAACAAGCTGTAGTATTAATTCTTGGGTGTTGGTTGTTCTTCTTTAATATATTGGATTGTATTTGATTTATCAGAAATAAGTAACCTAATACACGCATCAGGCTAATAAGCCCTACGCAGTCAAAACTCATGCTGCAAACTATGAGAACTCGACAAATTGTCCAACTTATATCAGGTAAAAGTACAACATCTAACCAAGCTTTTAGCTTCCTTACTAGCTGAGAAAACGTAATAAGAAAGCTGAAGTTTTCTTCTATTTAAGCAAAATGGTTTTCAACACACTAACAGAATATTTACATGTATTTGAATAGCCAGCTAAAAAGATAATTTTGAAAAACATATTTAAGATCATTTTATACAAGGAAACCCTTTTCAGAGAGTTTACTGCCAATTTTTAAGGAGGTAAAAATTTTAGCAGAGAAAAATAGATATATTTGACAGCTTTTCAGCCAATAGGTTTTCTCTGAATCCTTTAGGTTTTTCTGTGTGATGGAAACACTTGCCTTTTCACAATGACCTAGCTGAACTACTGCATAAGTGAACTGATACACTACCACTTGGAGGAAGATTTTTTAAAAAAAATTACACATTTTTCCTTCTTTCAGCAGCATAAGCATGATATCCCCAGCTACATTCTTTAATAAAATAATCAGCCGGGTGCTTTCCCACTTACTGAACAGGTGCAATTCCTGCTAATATAGATTTCCACCCCACATCCTCCAGAACTAGTCTAGCCTGAAAACATTCGTTATTCCAAGCCAAGCCCTTCATTTTCTGTTAATCCAAGTCTACTGCCTTTCCTATTATTATTTACCCCAATACATCTTCTGAGTTGGTACAGAGCCTCCATGAGATGYCTCACGGATCTGCCACACAGTTCTTGAAGCCAGACCACAAGAATCTTTTGGGTCAAGTAAGGAAACTCCTTTTTGCTGTACCCAACCCCTCCCTTGCCTTCCCAAAAACATGAGACCCCGCTCCCCAATTCACATAATGAGGTGGGAAGATGTGGCTGAGGGAAGGCTGAAGATAATACTACAAGGGTTAAATGACTCTCCTGCGTCCACCCATGCAGCAAAGGCAAGGCTTCAGCTGAAGTCTGTAACAGAGAAAACACACGAAGTAGTTATTTCACAGTAGCGTATCCTCTTCCCTTTCAAATATTGTATGTATTGGAATAGCAGACTCATGCTTTATAAAGAGAAAAGGGCCAAACTGCTGTATTAAATAGTGTTATTACAGCACGGGAACATGAGATTAGCACAACTGCATCTTTCCTTGACATCTGCAACCGTAATTATTTAAGAAAGCTACTGAAGAGGGAGGGGGCATAAGGGAAGACATAGTGGCTATGAAGCATTTAAACATTTAACACTGCTACTGGAGCCAAAGACCAAATTCCTCCAGAACTAGGGGCTGGTTTTCTGCAAGTTCTATGGACAGCAGTTGTGCAGGCTTGAGGAATGGCTATTACACATGGATACTAATTGTAATACCAGAATATGCATATTTTCCTATTTCAAGTGTTATCCTCATATTTTTCCATTTCTGTAGTCTTTTCATTTTGCTATGTATTATTGTATTTCGTATTTAGTTTGTTGATCATATGTTTAAAGACCTGATTTACTTGGGTCGGAAAAGCAGTAGAAAAAGATCTGGATTGGTGATAGGGCAGAGGCCTGCCTAACTCCCTCTCCCATCGTGTAGGAATAGCTGATATCTTCTTGATAGTCGGGGTCTTTTTCCTTTCAAGGTACCACAGACATGGAGGATCAGGGACAAGATAGAGTGCACCTCTTGTGAGGTGTTTTGTCATGCAGTTGGAATTCCAGTTATTGATGGCAAATACTAAATCAGGGGAAATTTAAATAGCAAGAGAATAACTTTTTACATTATATTTAGCTCCTATACCCAATGTGTTTCTTAGTTTATTGACACAGTTCTCAAGGTTGCCCCAAGCAACAGCATCAACAACTGGGGCATGAAAGTTGAGAAACACAGTAGTCCTTGGAGAAACTTTAGCTGGAAATTTAAGGGGTATAACAGAATTTCCACATTTCTACATGAAGGGGTGGCAACCTGAGTTGGTTTTGATTCAGTTCTCTATTTGCTACTTTGACAATAAAAGTAGGTATTAGGTAAAGCAATTGCTTTATTCTGTATCTTTTGCTTATTCTTTATTATTTAGTCTGTGTTAGGATATTTGTTATATAACATGTAATATATCATTCATTTCCATTCATAATTACATGCAGTATATTAGCATACGCTTAAGTTTTCCATATATATCTCAGATAACAATAAACTCAAAGTCATTGTGTATATGGAAAATCAAGGACATGAAACAAAAACATAATCAAAACTAAAAAAARACACAGAAGACAGATAAAGCACCAATACTGCAAAATGGAGTGGAGTGTAAAAGCAATCAAGCAAAATAAAGGTGGAAAATAAAAAGAATGTTGTAACAGCAATTGAGATAAATTATGACATTTTTAAGTACAAAGAAACCAGAGGTTATTACAGGAAACAGTATGATTTCTAACGGCATGGGTATTCTGGTGACAGAAGAAGTAAACATACGTAGACACTGCTTCTAGAAAATGACATGAATCATTCTGTGAAGAAAGAATAAAATCTGCAGGAAATCAGGAGCACTGCAAAAATTGAACATCTGAAGCCTGACAAAAATGACAACATCAGAAGGCTTCTAAAGAAAAATACTTCACAATCTTGGAATGATTTAATTTTAAGTGGCAAGACACAGAAGAAACATTACGAGATATCTTTGAAAGCAAGGAGACAGGTGACAATTTCTGGCTGATATCATCTCTGAATTATCACATGCTGCCATAAATTACTTCTATTTCCTAATAAAAGTTTGTTTTAATATAAATGAAAGCAAAAACACTAATACCGTAGTTTATATATGCAAAACACTGTACAATCTACAATCAAGACAAGTTAATATTAGTCTACCAAGATGATATGAAAGTTATCTCAGACCAATCACTGAGTCAGTAGCAGAAACTAAAAATTCAAGAACTGATAGTTCATTTCCTCCAGTCGGTGAATTTTAGCCTTCTCCATATGGTACCATCACCTTGCAACAAAGAAAATGTAGTGTCTTGGTAAAAAGTATTGGAAGTAATTGCGACCCACAGTTACAATCTCCAAGTTAATATCCTACGCTGTAAAACTGATGAGCATTTTGRACTGGTATTCACAACAAGCAACTTAAACTGGCAGGAAATGTGGACAAGCTTGAACGCATACCCCAAAGCCTGAAGGTAGACCTATAGCTTACCTGTGCCGAGACCTTCCTACAAACCATGTTGCTGGAACAGAGGGGAAGCTAAACTGAAAAATAAGTGCATYTTTATATACCTTTCGCTTTTACACTGCATTCTTATGCTCCAGCTGGTTTCTYCTACCACCTACATCCTTAATGACAATTGACAGTTCAGGAACTTTATGATCTTGATTCTTATTTTTACAATGGACTTCCTGAGAAAAAATGTTGTTTTGGGAGAGTCTGACTTGCCAAAGTATGGCAGACCCAATGTCTGAATCAAGCTTTCCCAACTTGTGATTCATGTAATGTTATTACCAGTCAAGAGAACGTTCTTCATACTTTTAGGCAAGACAGCAATTAAAGACTGCCTTCTGTGTTTAGAAACAGAAGGATACCCTCTTTTGTGACCATCATTTATTCTGTTGCATTAAAAACCCAACTCAGTGTCTATCTCACTATCTGAATGCAGTGATTTCTGAATCACAAATCAAGAAACCCCTCCCTACATTCTTGCAACTTCATTGTAACCTATCTTACAGGTAAAAATAAATCTGTTTCGTCATTGTCATCTTGCTTGGGATTTAGACATTAGCTATTCGCACGTATCACTAATAGAATTTAGTTTTTCATTGTTACACCTGGATATTTTCTGAATCAGCTTTCATCCTGCCTCTACTTATGATTTCATTCAGAGTTAGAAACCACCTTGTTACAGCAAATATGCAGCTCCTTGCAGACCTAGTGCCTAAAATAAGGCACAAATGCATCCTTTTTATTGCTTCCATTTTTCAGTGCTACCTCACTGGAGACACCTAGAGCCGCAGCAAATCAGTTCCACCCTCTCTGAATCAGGCCCTTACTTTGGCTCTRCTATGATCACAATCAGTTTGTTGCCATTAATTACACAAAGCTATGATTAGAAACCGACACATCTTGAGGTGCTTAAATATTTATAAAGCTCTAGAGCAAAAGATACACATGGTAYTTGCCTTACATATAGGCAACAGAAATATACGCAAAGAACAGTCTGAGCTCACTAGTCATCTGAAAAGTAATACATTTTATTTGTATTTTCTAAAAAAACCTATTGCATTATGTTAAATACCCCGAGGGCTTAGCATAAAACGTGACTGGAATGAATATAAAGAAAAAACTTTCTGTCTCATTAGATGGTCTGAGTTTCAAAATCTGTTCTAAAAGTGTTGTAAAGTGTGTAGTGTTGTAGATTAATGCACTGAATACATTTCCACAGTGCTTGATGTGTTTCATAAAAGGTCCATTTCAGAAGTGTGCTGTATTATAGGTGAACAGTCGCAGTAAATAATCTTGTTACAGAAACCTAAGCAATTTTTACAAGGCGTATTTCTGGCTGACTGAACAATCTATTCTCCAGATGTCACATTGTATTTTTCCAATATAAAATGAAACAGCTTTTTTTTTTTTTTTTTTCCCTTTTTTTTTTTTTTTAAGGCAGACTCTTTTGTTTGGTGAGACTGGATCAAAGGTACTTCCTTAAAGAGAAAAACCTATTATTAAAAGCTGTTGTGGTATAAAATTTACACTATATGTGATTACTATATGTAATTTATCATTTAATTTGATTTAGAGGTATAAAAGACCACACCAAAGTGTGAACATTGCTGAGGATAGCTGTGTGCGTTTCAGAAATAGGAATCATTAACTCTCAAACTGATCATTTGTGTTGATCCTAAAGGTTGCAAGCATCTTGACTAGCTCTATGTATAGTTAAAACTGTGTCACTTCAGATGTTACCCACTAATAAAGCCATATGCCATATTACAGGCTCTGGAAGATTACATGATAATGTGATATGATAAGAACTGCCTATCTAGAAGGCAAGGGCAATTAAAAACATTTTCACTAGGCAGACATCATCAGTAGAGATAAACAGGGTAATTTTCCAGCATATATTTTCCTGGCTTCAGAAAGGAAATACTTTCAGAGGAAGCTCTCACCCAGAAAAATTCACAGACTATCAGCAATCTATTTTATTGATGAAAAAAAAGGGAAAATAATCCTATGCACTAGTGAGTATCACACATTTCTATTTTCTTGCCCTGTTTTCYTGATTATATACACGGAAAATTAGTATGAAAGGATAGATTGCTAGATTTTTAAAAATATTCCCCTTTCTACTCTACCCATTGTCTTTTAATCATATGTTTCTGTTTCTCTTTCTATCCACAAAGCTGTGTATTTATATAGACCCATATAAGAGTGCCAAACAGTTGAATCCTAGAAGCATTTCTCTATTATGTCTGCTTAGAGAAAGCTGCGTCAGAACCAATAGACATTGACTCTAAAGGGTGATGGAGTTCCAGAAGTTTCTTCTTTAAACGAAGCTGGATTTTACAGGAAACAGACTAGAGATGAAAAGTCTTTTTTTGATTCAATCCTGTCTTTGGTTTTCATATGTCAGTGCCTTTTTAGGAACACTAGAGACATATCTGGGTTCTGCTACATCCAGGATCACACTGGAAAATACTATCTGACTTTCTCAAATGTTTTTCTGCCCCTTCCCGCTCCATCCAACCTTTGGTGAACATACCCTTATTCAAAGCCTGCCAGTAGGTAACAACSCTAAAAAGCAAAGAAATGCATGTATATATAATACTTAAGCAAGCCATTGCTTAAGCTGATGTCTTTTGAATAAAATGTTTTGCATTAGTCTAATGTCCTTCTGTCCACATGTGCTTGAGTGAGCCATTAACAAACCTCTTTATGCAAATATAGATAGAGTATATGTAATAAACATAAAAGTGCAGCTAGGGATGAATGAATTCTGGATACAACAAACCTTTTAAAGCCAAATTTTCCCTACAGTGTACTCCTGTGGCTGGCTCCTTGGCTAATACATCATGTATTTCTGTTTGAAACAAGCAGTGATCTTTGTGCTCCCATGCTAATTTTCCACATATTCTTTATATGCATGCATCTTCTAGGTGTGTTACACCACTTTCAGGAACTTATAACTAATTTTAATTGAAGTTTCTTGAAGATTTTAAAAGTTATTATAATAATTTTTACATGTAAATGGATGGCTACTAGAAATTCTAGAGACACTTACATGTGTATCTACCTTTCCATTCCTTAAATACCTTTAAAAATAAGGTCTTCAACAAAGAAATGTAGGTGGATTACCTAAACAAATTCCACCAAAAATTTAGGATATTGATTTTCCAGTGAGTGATTTGTTTGATCTGAGACCTAACTCCCTATTCTGTATTTAGGTTTTTGTAGGGTGTGGGCTTCACAGCTATGAATTTTAGATGGTGCAGAGGCAATGGATATCTGGCTTTCATAAGGGACTTTACATGTGATAACAGTAAAAATTATTAGTTGTGGTTGTAAACAAAAAATTTAACTTCTAAATAATAAAATAAAAATTCTTGTCTGAAACTGCATGGACATGTCAGACTCGCAAGACCTTGATTCTGGGTTCTTATCTGACAGCGCTTAAGCAATAACTTGAATTGCAGCCCAAATGATTTAAAGGGGAAAAGAACCAAGTTGCAACACAATAGGCAAGTAAGAAATCTGCTTATCAAGAAAATTCATTTCTGTCTCTGTAGAATTTTCTATTCTTGTATCAGAGGACCCTCCAGTGATACATTAAAACACAATTAAACTTACTTCAGAAAATAATTTTTTGTTGAGTCTTTATTTTTGTGCTCTCTGTTACTCTAGTGAAGTTAAGGTCAAAAAAACGTACCTTGCACTCTGAGTTAGTGGTAGGAGGTTTGGGCTAGTTTTTTTGCTTTGAAAGAATTCACAGTATAGTCCAGACTAGCTATTGAGAAAATAAGATCTTCTCCAACTGTCTGCTTTAATCCTGATTGTGGAAAGTTCATCTGTTAAAGAAACATAGCACTGAAGATTTCACCTATATTCCTGCAATTCAGCTGAAAGGTGATAAAAGTACTATAAACCAAGACAAGATTTATATATTCCAGGATAGAGTGGAATTTGGCTAACCAGCAATGACAGAACATGTTTCTTGAGCTGCTCCTTGCAGGAGTTAAGTTTCAGGGAAGAATTTAAGACCAAACTATGGACTGAGCTAGTTTGTTCTCATGCACARCTGTGAACTCTTCCAGCTGCTCTTTTCTGCTAAGGATCACTTTTAGACCATTTAAGATAGTGCCGACACAGAATATAGTATCAAGTAGGTACTGAAAAGGACCAAATACAGGATTGATTTTTGAGGACCCCACAGTTAAGAAGCCTAGGGGAAGATGCGACCAGCTGCATCAAAGTTTGCAAGAAAGTATGTTCCCCACAGTTTGGAACCCTATGTCCTATATGACATGATCCTCCATGTATAGTTTCAGTTCCACAGCCCAGCCTAAAACAACATCATGTCAGGTTTGGGATATTTGCTTCAAGTTATGTAAGATTAACTAGCTTCTCTCTAAGATTATTCAAAAATAGATTTAAAACTGGGTAGTAGTCAATTTGTAATGAACTCCAGTACAGCCTCTGGAGAAGGAATTCTTTGTTTAATCTCACTCTTATAATGTTTGTTTTTTCTCCTTGTCACTTGAAGTCCTACCCCTGCTTCTCATCTTGCAACAGAGGTCAGAAAAATTGAGACAATCTAAGCAATAAGGAGAGGATATTCATTTGAGAACCAGAGTGTTGGTCATAGTACGTATTGTTGGCTAGAGTATGCAAAGGCCAATATATAATGGCAATGGTTCACTAACTCCTCAGCTTCTCAATTCACTTCCAGTGTCCTTTAGCAAGCGTTGGAATTCCATTCAAGTCCATTATTTTTTGAGGCTGAATCAGGATAATTGGTCCAGTCTCTCTTCTTGCCTGAGAGCTGGAAGGTCTCTGATAGTYGTCTTATTAAGGTGATAACCCGTCAAACACATGAACGTGCTATATCCTCAGTCTTGACAGACACTCCCCCTTTGGCCTACAGTGGGGGTTGTATCAGAGTTTGCCCTTGAAAGTCCAAGGGAGATGAATGAGGAAATGAGTTTGAGGCTTTCCTATACATGACCCATTATCCATATTCAGGTACCGGTAAGTACCATGAAGAATCCTTTCATTGCTAGCAAACTATGAATGACTACAGAATAGCTATTTTGACTTTTGCTTTTTACATAAGTTCAAATGGATTTGGATGAGTTTTTCCCACCTAAGACAGACCCAATTCATAATCAGATGAAAGTAAAGCAGCACCTCCAGGATCTTTCCTGGTTAGGTCTTCAGTATGAAGACCAGCACCAGCTGTATTCCCTGCTGCTGGTTCATCCCATAACTATTTGATATCTCAGATACAGTTACTTAAGATGGAATCCTTTTTTTCCAGGGATACTCCCCTACACTAAGAACAGCACAGTCGAAGGACTCCTTGGGCAGAGGAAGGGGAGATATCTATCACACTACATGAAAGGAAGACCTGGACCCTGTAAATCCTGAAATGAGGCAGAGCTTTGGGAGTTGTGAAAAGTGCCAGAAACACAGGAGTTACACAATAATGGACTGGACATCATAACAACACTCCCAAAGCACAAGCCAATGAAATTAAACATTCTTATCATTAAAATAAGCTCTCTGGGTTGTCTTCACATGCCTTTCCTTCTTACCTGCTTCAGAAGAGGTGTGAAAAAGGCAGCAGAAAGGCAAAGTTATATCTCTAAAGTATACTACTCACTAGCAGATGGCATGAAGGCCAAAAAGAGCAGCATATTGACCACCACCAATACGGTGGTCTCAATTTAAAAAGCTTTTCCCTCTGCTTCCAGGTTTTCAAGCACGAAAATAAACCTAAGGCTCCTTCACTGCTGTTTCAGAAGCCCAAGAAACTGGTTGGACCACAAAGAACATGTTCCACGACCACTGCCATGTCCTACTGGGGATGCAAATGTGCCAATGTGAGGAAGATGATGCTAGTAAGAGACTGGGAGCGTGAGGATCAGGTAAACACAGGTTTTAAAAACTTTGAAGTAATTAACATCTTCTTGCCTTAAAAGTTTGCAATGAGCAATTACAGAAGCACAAATCAAGAGACTGTAACACAAGGTATAATGGCAAAAGTATTGAAACATACTAATTAATTAGTATTTTTGAGAGTATTCTTAAGGTACTGGTGAGCTTATAAAATAATAGAAAATTTCACATTGAGGCAAATTGGAAGGGAACCCTTTCACAAAAATACCTTTAATTGGCCATCATTTCCCGTGCTTCTGTTTTCTCCAACTGAAGACACTTATGTCCCCGTTAACTCTGCCTCCCACACAGTCCAGTCTTTCTTTTCCCTGATCCTACAATGAGGCAATAACACTGTGCTCATCAACTATCCTATTACCATAGAAATGATAGCAACATCACAAATTCGGCAGTCTGATTCCTCGACAGGGTTGATTAGGAACAGATGATGAGCTGGAGAAAAGCTGAACCCTTGATTAAACACAAATAGCTCTTATAATGAACAAATATGAGAATAAAATATATTTAAAATCATGTAAAGAATGAGTGTCTTTATATTCTAGATTGGAAATTTTTTTGCATTTCATTGATTTTTAGAATTTGTTTGCAAAGTTCCCTAATTTATTTTTAAATCCCACATATATATATATATATATATATATATATGTATGTATGTAATTAGTAATCATATGTACTCCAGAATTCACTGAAAAATCAGTGCGGGTAGAGCTTGTAAAACACTAGTTAGGACTTTCCATTTATTTCACAATAAATATATTTAGTATTACAAATGCACTATAGCTAAGTATATACATCCAYAGAAATACAAATAAACTATATGCTTTTATTATTTTCAACCAGATCTACTTGAATTCAAAGGATGTGTTATTTAGGGGCCTTTCTGGTAAGTTCTGACTATTCCCTAAATAAAACCTCCTCCCACGAGGTGCTCTGCATCTTGCCTGAGTCCCAGGAAACCACTTTTCCCTATTCCCAGTGAAGGCCTTGACTCAGTAGGATACTGACACGCTCCTCTCCCACTGCTTCAATACCCTAATGAATGAATCAAAGCTAGATACTTTATTGCCTTCAGAATCAAGACCTGTACTGAGCCCACAGCCACTAACGACTGGAAAGGACTATCGGTATCATTCAAGCCATTCATCCCAAACGAAAAAATATCTTACATGAAAACAGAAAAGTGTTCCAATGCAGTTCATGTTAGGAGACCGTCTTCTCATTTTAAATTCTCACACTAAGCGTAAGTGCTAAATCCTCAATTCATACTTTACCAGAGACTTGACAACTCTGATTCCAACCACAGTTATTTTACCAGTAAAAGCGTGCAGTAGGGTGTGCATACCCATTCCAGGCCATCGCTATTCTCAGGCCTGCTGCAGTGTTTCTTCTACTTCAGACTATTTAGTCAATGCCATTAATCAAAATCCTATAGCAGAAAATGCATGCATAAGTCCTACACATTTATTGCCATGGCAACAATTCAGGCTCTTGTTCATATGTCAAGCTACATCAGTGGAGATAAATTCTATTGTTTTCACACTGACAGTTCTCTCTGTGTTGGACTTAATCCATGGAAAAATATAGCTTTGCCTCCTATTAAAATAAAACACAGACCACCCAACTCTCCAAATTCTCATTCTTCACAAAGTATAACTGAACAATCTGAGTAGTTATAAAATTATAGTTTGATATTTAGGTTTATGATAGTAATTAAAGTGTAAAAAATGGCCCAGTCCTCATGATATTGTTTTAATCTGTGGAATTGGTTAGGAATTTAATTCTTCATGAAAAGATGAGCTCATTGCTGTGAAGCTAAATACCAGAGCACTGTGTTCTTGAATTAGATTGCAGTATTTTAAAATAAATGCCTTTAAGCTTTGAGTGAAGTTGATGTAATTCATTTTCCAACTTAGCTGTAGATACTGTATATTTAATAACATAAAAATTAATGATTAATGCATAATATCTAGAGAAAGATTTTTATATTTCATTTAGCTCGTGACAAAATACACTCTCATGAGGGTGATTCACAAGTGCGAAAGAAAGATAAGCATCATTTTTCGTGCACAAGCCTCTATAGATATACTTGTATATGCTGTATTATGAGTAAGTCTTAATGCCTGACATAATTTTACATGATTTTACTGTGTACTAGACCACAGTTTTGATTCCTATTATTTCCACAGACACCTCATCTTTCTCATCGCCACAGACTAACGAGAAAACAGTCTCTCATTAATACAACACTGTTAATGCTTCGTACTCCCATTATTTCCTACGTACGGTGCATCACGCTTCCTGGAAAGGCACAAGCCTCATATCACCACTAAAGACACGTCCTTTTCAATCTGACCCTTTTTTCACTTCCTCATGCAGATTTAAGTCCCTGCTTTTACAGCATGCTTCACTTTGACAAAGCCTATTACCATGATATACTATACTGGAATTCATTTCAACTAATATCCACCACTACATCTGTTACTGTCAGTACCCAATCTAAGTTCCTGTGTCAATGAAGATGAAGACAACCATTATATTTACTTATTGTCACACCATGTTATGCCAGTATCGGAAACTGCTTCACATACACACTGTGTGTGACTTGCATCAAATATATATATTTTTAAATGGGGGACTTTGTGTAATTTGTAAATATCCTGTGAACTTCATTCATATTAATGAAGCGGCGTTTGCACTTTACTGGCATTTTTATGCAAATTACAGTAACTCTTTGTGTGCCGTGCCTCTAGACATGGCACAGGCCATAACTTCTAAAGCAACACTTATTTCCCCAGATGAGCAGCATAGACCAGGTACAGAGCATGCTTTTTCCAGTCGCCTGAAAGACAGAACCTGGGGTTCTGAGGAGGCTAAGCACAGAATATGTCAAATAACTTGTCAAATAATTTATTTTTGAATCCTGACATGTTCTTAAGGAGAAACAATAATATATCTTTCAGGGACTGTGCAACTGAGAACAAAATCTCTCTTCTGAACTCCAACAAGTAATGTTGTACAGTTCTTTTCCTTGCTCTAGTTAAAAGCATCATGTTTCTCATTGCTTCTAAAACCAGACATACATTAGTTTCAATAAAATAAATATATTTTAAATAGTAATATTTGAAGCAGAACAAAAGCAGCTTTTTCCATACACACAAATTACATGTCAAAATAAAATTTTAGTTCCCAGTTTAGCACTGCCCTCTGGTGATACATATCTTGGATATGTATACGACCCATTTCATCCTAGTATATCAGGCCCAGATCTGGAAAAGAACTAAAATGAAATTTAGGCATTTAAAATCTAAGACAGGGATTCTAAAAAGCTTTGTTTAATCCCTTCTGGTGCTAACATCTCAAAGATACTAGATATATGTCCACTAAGTTCCCCAGCCTGAAGCTTGCTTTGTGAATATGCAGAATTACTACCATCTTGCTGGCTTTGGAGCAGGTTCAGCTAYCTTGCAGATTCATCCTGTTGTCTGCTTCAGGAGTCTCCAACACAGAAGTGGGTTCTCAGCTTCCTAACATACATCTGCAGGTGTACTGACAACCTCAGCCATGCTTTATCTTTGAAAGACTTAGGTAGCTACTATCAAACAAGTGTTTTAAGCCATAAATCTGTCTCTAGGTGATTGTATCTGAGTGGCAGGGAGTCATCTTAATCCCAGAAGGCTGAAATTTATGAACCCTCCTTTCAGCAGACAGTTTCCTGCAATGTTTACTGGCTGTTTATGTATCTCATTAGAAGGCACCAAGCTACCATACTATTATTGTACAGGTCAGTTTTTCCTAAACCTTTTAAAATCCATTAAGCTCTAAACTTTTTGAAAAAGAATTCTGGTACCATGATGGGKTTTTTTTTACAATTGTATAAAACTAGGTTAATTTTCAGTATTCATTTATTACTATTAAAGAAAATAAATCTTCAATCCTAACCTACCACACTGAAAAACATTAGTCCATTGCTCCTACCATGAGACTAAATAGCAATGCTCCACTTAAAAATGGATATTGTGTGTATCTTGAATGAAAGGCTGTACGAATAAAGGTCAGCCACATAGTTGTTATCTGTGCTAAAATCCTTTTCAAGGCTCCTTTAGGGAAGCTATCATGTGCTGGACTTCTTTGAAAATCTGGCCTTTCATATGGGGGGATCCTCCTATTGTTGAAGATGCACTAACAAGAAATTATACAAGGTGGTATTATGAATGTAATATTTTTGCAAGAACTGACAAATTTAAGATTCTTAATGAGACATAATTTTAAATACAGCAAGATTCTATAATGCTTTGGGGTTTTTTTAATACACCAACCAAAACAACTTGTGCATCCCGAGTCGGGGTCATAGTTGTAGCTAAATGGAGAATGCCACAAATATTTGAATGTGATTTGTCGCCTTAAATGATAATCAAAACAAAAAGAATGAACTTCCCCTCCAAGTTCATTGCGCAATACTTCACATTATTAATCAGAATTATGTCACAGGATTATTGCTTTGCTTAATAATGTGTTTAATGTAAATTTAATGTAAAAGATCCATGATAAAGGCAGTCAAAGCTCTATTAAAATCCTTTTGCAAAGTTCAGCCACTGCATTAGTAGCTGTAGGCTAACAGCCTAATGTTAATTTGGATTCTAATCTATTATTTTGCATGATATTTAATGTGTTTTTGTAATTAGATTTTTTTTTAGACAAAGCAAGAAAAAACCATATGGGTCAGAGTGCGTGACTGTCATTAACTACAGTGCATTTCTAGGACATGTATAATCATAACAACTTCTGCAATGMAATAGTGTAGATTATACTCCAGTCAACAACCTGTGTCTCATCCTGTAAATGCAAAAAAAATAGATGACAATCAAGTGATAAATACCTGCAGCTGTTCACACATACTGTTCCAATTTAAAAGGTTCCTACCCTCTTAGCTGGTCCAGAATATTAATTCACATAGTCATCCCTAACTCTGATTCAGTCAAAAATGAATTAGACTAATACATYTCTGATAAACTCACTTCACTCCAAATGAGAGTTTGAGAACAATCACATGATTAATTGTTCTGGGAGAAGCGATGATACGATAACCTCCAGGAAAAAGGGCACAAGCATCTCCAGGACAGGATGGGTGACACAGCATGCCTCAGAAGTTACAGACAGAAAGAAGGGCCACAATAATGAAGAGATGCATCTCCTTTCCTCAACTTCCTTCTAAATTCCCAACAGAATTACATTAATCTTAAAAGTGATCTAGAATAATATTCTTTATTTTCTCAAACTCTCTTAAGCTTTAAATTGGTCTTCAGTGTGATAAATTACTATAAAGTAGAAAGAAAAGTTTGATCTAAATGATCTAAAGAATGATCTAAAAATCATTCTTCAGTTCAGATGGAGGCTTGGTATCCTTAGGTAAAAGAGAAAATAAACTTAGAAACGTGAATTAAAACAGCATTAGTTTGCTTTTATTTAATTAGATGGGGAATATATACATATTGCTTAATTTTTATCTTGCCTATTCAACTATATGGCCAAATCTTGCTCCTGCCAGCAAATTTTAAGACATTTTCTCTCTTCAGTAGGTTGTCCTACTAAAAACACTTGAGAATTATTTGTTAGACTCCCCAAGATAAATCACAGCCTAATCTGATACGCCTTGAAAATTTATAGAGCTAACAGTACAGAAAATAAAAGCGCTTCACTTYTGGGGAGCTCCAAAAGCACGTTTTTCTTTAAAAGAAAAGCTACAAGAAAATTTCTAAGTCATAGGCTTGTGGCTCTAAAAGCTGTTTTCTTKTCATCAGCGACATAACCATACTCTAGTATTTAAGTCACTGATTCCACTGGAGAAARTGAAGAGAACTTTTGATGAAAAAAAGTCTGGTTAAATGTTTTTTGAATGAAATATATAAGAAATCTAGACAACAGTAGATACCGGGAGTAACAATTTTGTATTCTTCATTTTAAAATACTGAATCTTCAGACTTAGTATAGGGTTCTTTATTTTCTTACTACCTGCTTAGGGCTCTGTATGCTTTTTGCTTTGAAGAAGTAACTAGCCTTATCTGAACAACGTATAACAACATCAACTGGCAGTCTGAACATATCTGGGAAAAGAACAATACTGTCGCTGTCACTCAGCAACAAAAAAATACCCTGATGGTACAGAATTTTATGTTACAGAATTGAGCTCTGGAATATCATAAACATATACTAGTTCCAGCTGAAGATATATTTGAGAAAGGTTTTCTATCAATGCATCATGAAGCAGACAGCTGTTGATAAGAAGCCTGTATCATTCTCCAATTCATTTCTCAAATAATTCTCCCCATGCTAGTGTTGGTAGAATAGATATGGRACATTTAATTACCTCATCTCCCTTCCCCTAAAATAGCCCTAGTGACAATGAAAATACTGGGCCTGGCTACAGCAGATATAGCGACAATGATTTTTCTTCTGATAGGTCATTTGTACCATACCTGAATATCTAAGAATCATATCTTGTGTCTAAACACGCAGTCTAGGCGTCCTCTCATTCATCTGTTTCTTTGCAAAAGATCACAAAAAGTGGTAAATTTTATTTATATTATATTATCATTGACATTGAAAATTATATAATGTGGCTGAAACATGATTAGAAATTAGCATCCTTGTCTCAGGATCACTGTCTCTACTGTATTCACAACTTGGTTTAACTTAATATACCTTATTTTATCACTAATGAAAGGCACTGATACTGTTCCCGCTCTACGAAAATTCATTTGTATCAGTCAAGTGCGGAGATACTTTGGCAAAAAAGTTCCATAGAAATGCCTATAAAGAACATAAGTGATTATCCTGCAACTCGTTTGCTAAAAAAGAAGAAAAAAAGAAAGAATCACTTGCATTTTTTCTCAGGGAGTAGTAAAGCCAGCAGAGAGCTAATGCATCATGAGATAATTTTCATTAGATTCCTAAGTTCTCTGCACACAATAAAACCCAAATGAATGGGCTCTGTGTCAGGAAACTACCAAGAAAATAGGAAAAGAAACAATCCAAACCCATGGGGCCTATGGTGTTACACTGAAGCAGAATCCCAGCGCTGTTGGAAGTTTGCAGCCAGACTGTCAAAGAACAGACATTATTGACAGTATYAAAAAAAAAAATAATTCTAATGTGAGACTTGGAAAACTAAGTATTCCACTYGTCACTCCAATAATAAAAATTATGATATTTTATCATATGTCCTGTTGCCTGATGGCCACACTCTCCTTCAGCTATCAATGGTTGGAAGAAGTAGGGGAGAGAAAAAACTTGTCATACTCTGTCTCATTATGCAAATGTCAAAAGTAATCAGTTAGGTCAGAAAGCCTCCAGAAGTATCTTTGGGATGGAACAGCAGTCTTGGATATCTTGTCTTCAGTGCTTTTAAATTCCACAATCGTGGACCCACCCAGGTTTCTCCCTCCCCAGATTATCTTCTAGAGTCGCTGTTTCTTTGCTGGTTGCAGCAAAGGTATAGATTCTCCCTCGTTCTTGTTCTGTGTTCCATACAATTGCAGCACTTCTGTTGCACTGGGAATCATCTGAAGTACTAATAACTACTGGCAGTATTTCATCCATCAGGAATATGTTAAGTTCTCCTTTTAAGAGAGCTTGTAGATTTTCTAATGTTGTTTATCACTTAGAATTAAAATTGCACATTATAAGTGTTTTGTATTGTACTTATTTAACCACATAACAAATCTGATGGAAAACGATCTTTCAGATAAATACTTATATAAAATCTARGCCTGAACAATGTCCAAAGGCTGGGAGGGGGAAAAAATATTCCAGAGCTAACTGTGCAGTTTTTCATAAAACACAGTTAGCATGGATATAATGTAACTAAGTCAAGCAAGATATGATTGATTTATTATATTGGAATCCATTAAAAGTATTCCATTGCAGTTTTAAAACCATATAGTCATTAAATATCTTTGAACACACACATTCTCTACCATCATTATAAGATATTCTTGACAGCACATCATTTTTAATGGCACCATTATAAACAGGATTCATAATGGCTCTGTTTAGTATGTAACAGAATTGGAAGTCAGTAATATACAGACTCATATTCAACACAATCAGATAACAAAGAGCACGGAAGGAAAGATGAGTGCACAATATATGAATAATTATTTTGTATAAAATGAAACGCATTTTAGTGTGTCAAATAGGCATTAAGCTAGAAAACTAAAACAGTGGAATAGATTTGATGTACATTACTTACAAATACAACATGAACTACTGGTGCTGATATATGAGCTAAATAGAAGAGGAAAGATGGTGCCCAGGGCTAATTGAAGTGATAATGCTGGTTTCTAATTGCAGCAGTTATATGCTTAAAACAACTCCTGCTTTTGTTTGTGGTCCTTTCAAATAATGGGACATTTGAAGAATAATTATCCATGGCTTTTGTCCCTTCAAGTGCATTGGGGTAATCGGTCTTCAACTGCCATTAGTCAACTTCACAGTAAGGAAATGGTGAAACCTAAAGGATCTCAGGAACATTAAAGTATACTTTTTGTTAAGTTATAGTTTAGGGAGCAGGGCACTTGAAATTAAAACCAGGTCCTAAATTAGGTACACAATAGGCAAGACAGATTTATATGAGGAAAAAAGGAAATGAGAATTTTCCTAATGTAGTACAACCCCTCACTAACAGTGGTATCAAGAGAAGAGGTCTCCTGACTCACCATAAAAAGTAATGGGACTGTAGCAACATTCATCAGCACAACCTGGGGCAGAATACTCACTCCAGGTACATTCTCCCTACAAGGCCTGTAGGGAGGATTAGTAACTGAAAAGGATTAATAATAACAGGGAAAAGGATTAATAACTGAAAACAAGATTCTGCAATTAAAGTCTCTAACTGAACTCTGTTGCAACACAGACACTTTAACATAAAGCCATAGGGTATTTGTAATTATTTCTTCCGACGTATGAAGACAAACTGACATTCAGGAAGATCCTAACCAGCCATGTAACTTGTCATAACTAAAAAAAGAAATGAAAACCATCCTGTAAAGGTCCATTATTCCCTCAATATAAATTCTTGGCTGTAATGTCCTCTGGATAAAGTCTGCTCTAGACTATAGTTTGTATAAGGCCTTGTACAGCCCAACTTGTCTCTAGGTCATAGTAGAATTTTACAAGAAAAAAACCCTCTTAAGATAGAAAGGTCCCAATTTTTTGCACTGATGCTTAAAAGGACGAGGTAAAACACATTTTATGCCACTGTTCCATTTCTCCTTTTCTGGACTGGAGCTGATTCACACCTCAGTGCAACTTAAAGCAGCACCTTTACTGCCGTAAATTGATTGTCCCAGTGGGGCTACTGCAGCCATAAGTATGTATACATACGTATGTGTGTTTGTGTGTGAATATGTACACGTGTATGCATATACAGATATCACTCTTTCCACAGAATCTCTAGTGCTTGGGAAGAAGCATAAGTAGAGTTATTAAACCAGGCCTCCGCAAGTTTCATTTCTTTCATTATGTGATCTGTGGCAGTGCCACCCAAGAAAAGGAGGAGGTCCTACATAAGGCAATAAACCATTCAGACTGACAAAATTTATTACATACCTCTGTATTTGTAAAGAGCTGGCTTTATAGCCATACTGAGACAATCAATTTAACAGTACATTTATCTACAGGTATTAATGGCTGCATGTATTTGCATATATGTATGGGTGTGATCTGTTCTTATGCAATCTAAAATAAGGAAATATAGACTTAGAGAGCATCACCTTAACTAGTACTGATATTAAGTTTCTCCAATTTTCCTAAAATAGAGAAGATGCCTGAATGTTTAAATTCATTGTAATATGTTGGAGCATTTACTTTTTGGCATGTGAACAGCATGTGACCATTAAGATTTAGTTTTTTGCCTCTTCTACTATTAGAAAATTATCTTTCTATGTAATTAGAAAAATATCTTTTCCCCTTCCACCTTCTATGCTAATTATGTAGTAAGATAACATACAGAAAAACACATCAAACCTGAGACTAATGATGTTGGTAATAAGTATGTGAAAGTCCTTTTGTGTCAGTACTTTTCCCCAAACTACAGTCAGGCATAGGTCCGTAAGTTCTGTTTGCCATTTTGGCCTTAGTGCCCAAACTTTTTCTCCCCTCTGTCACATCAACCATAAGCCTAAACTTTCACTCTTGCATATGTGAGGATCTCTGCATTCTCACTGGCGTTATTACTTTGCACTATTATTGAATGTCCTATGTCCATCCAGATGCACGGGATGCCATCCAGAGGCACCTGGACAAGCTCGAGAAGTGGGCCCATGTGAACCTCATGAGGTTCAACAAGGCCAAGTGCAGGGTCCTGCACATGGGTCAGGGCAACCCCCAGTATCAATACAGGCTGGGAGATGAAGGGATTGAGARCAGCCCTGCCGGGAAGGACTTGGGGGTACTGGTGGGTGAAAAGCTGGACATGAGCCGTCAATGTGCGCTCGCAGCCCAGAAGGCCAACCGTACCCTGGGCTGCATCCAAAGCAGCGTGGCCAGCAGGTCGAGGGAGGGGATTCTGCCCCTCTGCTCTGCTCTGGTGAGACCCCCCCTGCAGTCCTGCATCCAGGTCTGGGGTCCTCAGCACAGGAAAGACGTGGACCTGTTGGAGCAGGTCCAGAGGAGGGCCACAAAAGTGATCAGGGGGATGGAACGCCTCTCCTATGAAGAAAGGCTGAGAGAGTTGGGGTTATTCAGCCCGGAGAAGAGAAGGCTTCGGGGACATCTTATTGCAGCCTTTCAGTACTTAAAGGGGGCTTATAAGAAAGATGGGGACAGATTTTTAGCAGGGCCTGTTGCGACAGGACAAGGAGGAATGGTTTTAAACTAAAAGAGGGGAGATTCAGACTAGATATAAGGAAGAAATTTTTCACACTGAGGGTGGTGAAACACTGGCACAGGTTGCCCAGGAAGGTGGTAGATGCCCCATCTGAGCAACCTGATCTAGTGGAAGATGTCCCTGCCCATGGCAGGGGGGGTGGACTATTCTAACACAAACTATTCTATGATTCTATTCGAATGAAAAAGCACAAAAAGTAGTATAAGTAGTAAAAGTATTTCTGCTGTCTATTTTTCCAAAAGTAATGCAAAAATATCTGTAAAATATAAAATATTGTTTACTTTAGTAGTCCAATTCTGTGAGTACCACCAGAACTTTATAGCCAACATAGCCAAGAGATAATAGCTAGTACCTATCTGGCACAGCTGAAATCTATCACACAGGTGAGACATATAGATCAGGTATGAAAGTTTTAACAGTCACATATTAGAAACAACAGGGATTTTGATAACCATGGAGACTAAGATGGAATGGGTAGTGAGGATGGAACAGTTGAAGGGAAGGGAGGTGACTCAGAACTATGCTGYCCTGCTTCTGCCAAAGAGGCCTGTATGTTGCTACCTAAATAGCAAGGTTCTTCTAAACCATATTTCCCAGAGGATATTGCTAACTGCATGCTCCTCAATGTCAGAGGCTTAATTCCCAGAATGAGCTCACTCTGAGCCAGGTCTGCAAGAACAATGCTCTGAACAGTTCAAATACCATACAAGGTCAAGTACTAGGAAAAATCAGCTCATTGAGAGCTCTAATTTTACAATCCACAAAAGTATCAATCTTGTAAACAATAAKGTCTCAAAGTTTTAGATCCCTAGCTGTAAAATGGGAATACTACTATYCAGGGCTGTTGTGAGGAAGCATTTAATCAAGTGCATAAAGATTTCCACACAACAGTGATAATTTCTACAGAAAAGCCAATCAGAATTATATTTTGTCAAAATTACATCAGAATTATAATTTTCTTTGGTCTGAATTATTGTTTGTTAGAACAGTCCAAAATAACTAAGGTCTCGAAAACATCTAATTGAAGACTACATCATAACATATATGAACAATATAGCCTGAATTTGGACAATCTGTAATTTTTGAATGCTTGACTTTTTAACCTTAATAGTGCTCTTCTGGTATATACCTTTGTTGCATGTGTAGCATATAACAGAATGACCTTCATCCATAGCATCCTTGTAGTAGAACAGAAGCATTTACTACAGATTTTATTATAAATGCCATAATGAAATTCTAATCAATAATACTTTAGAGAATGGTAAAGAAATTGAATACATTCATAGGTAAAAGGAGATGTTATTATCTCAGTTCAGTAACTATGAAATAGAAAGATGAAAAAGTCTGGTTTTCATATTAGAACTGCGCACAGCTGTACAGTTATATAATAAAGTATCACTTGTATCCATGGCAATAGGGAGTAATTGATGCAGCACAGTTATTTTTATAAACCCAAACAAAAAAATTCAACTGGAAATTTCTTTGCCAGTTCCTTGGCATTGTATGTTTTTTATCTGTACATAATGTACAAATTTATAGTCTGAATACACTCACTGATCTGACATGCTGAATAAAACATGCTTTTTTTGCTGCATATTAAAGAAGATGGGGATCTCATATCCAACAACCAAGTCTTTCATGAAGGATTTAATGAAAAATATTTCCTGGAATAAGATATATTCTTAACAAATTCAGATTGCATTGGATTTGGGATCTATACACCGCAGAGATTTTTTTATTTTTAATAATTAAAATGTTTTTCAGAYGTCTTACAGTGGTAAGTTTAGGAACATTTTTGTGAAAGTCAGTAGGTGGCTATAATATGAAAAAAAACTAATAGAGACCCAAAAGCTTAGTATATATTGTGTCTCATCCCTCCTTGAGTAAAAATACGTCAAAATATGTGCTGCTTTAAAGGAAGATCTGTACTTTCCAATAGCTCCACTTACTCCTTTTAAATTATACCAGGAAAGGATATTGGCAATGGTTTGGKTTTGGGTTTTTGGGGGRTTTTGGGGTTTTGGTTGTGGGTGGTGAGGTTTTGGGGGGTGKTTTTTTGGTTTGTTTTTTGTTTGTTTTTAGGGGGGTGGTTTTGTTGGGTTTTTTTAAATCTAGATATGCATCCACTAGACAACTAAAAAGAGAATTAGGTGCCCCCCCCATCAGTCTCTTAATAACAATCTCTGCATCACCATTTGCTTGAGCAATAGTTCTGTTACAAAATTTTTCATGAGACCAGCCTGAGAGCGCCTTTAAACATTTGTAATGGAAGAAGGCAAGGAGGTATATAAAATCCACATATCCACAAGCTAAGTTTTTTTCCTCCGTCCTGGAATTTACAAGTTTATCTGGCAATTCATGGTAAGTGGGATTAATCTGGGTCCCTAATGCCGGACAGTATCAGGTACAAGCTACAGTGGACATGTGTACAGGCACACTTTTACCTAATGTAAACTGTAGTTTTAGCTATAACTTCCCTTCTGTGATTCAAAAATTACAGCCATTTTTAACATAATTCATCTCCTGATCAGCTAGTGACTATTCTTAATAGTGTTTATATTTAACGAAAGCATCTAAAAAGATTTTTCCTCCATTATTTTCTCTTTTTAGGCTATTTCTTCTCCTTCCCTCCACTACTATATCACAATGCCTTTTTGTCTAGGGATACTGAACAGGGGATTAAAATGTGTTAACAAAAAAAAGGTTATGGACTGTGAGTCAGCAAGAACAAAAGAACCAAATACATCATGTAAAAGCTAATAATATTTAGATAGGGAGCCCAGARTTTAGCATTTTCATTATATTTTTCAGTTAGCACGAAAGTTTAATCTTCCACTAATCATTTAAAATGTAAAATAAACAGGGTTCTCAGCATATCACAGTCTATACTCAGGTCCCCAGGAGAGTGAAAATCACAAAAGAAACCTAACAATATGATGCTATATATTCTGAGATATTGCCATTCAATCTGATTTGCCACATGCCCATACATTTTAATGCTGACTTCATTATRAAATCTCTTCTTGATTAATCATTGGTGAACAATGACTAAATTGCAATCCAGCATCAGCTTGAACTGGGGCATTGTTAGCAGCAACATTCATTTGAAAAGTGTACCAGATGGGCCAAGGAAAGGTCAGCATGGTACTACCACAGTAACAATGGACAAAGCTCATAAACCGGTGGCAGCAATAGTTGAACTGAGACTACAGTAGCTTTACAGAACGTGCTGTGAGACTGTTTAATTTATTTTTTTGAATCATGTTAAAGAAATATATTATCAAAATATTTTATAGCGTTCACTGCCTCGCTACTGTCAACAAAAAGAATAAAAGGCACATAAAGCTTTTGAAACTTCTGAACTATAAATAACTGTGTATAGACTTTGGTATGGACTTCTGCACATTAAGAACAATTAGCACATTTAGTTGGATYTTCTGTGACTGTACAGTTTTCCATGGTATTTGCATAGCTACTTAGCATCTGAACCAGTCCCAATCTGAAAGGTTCTTGGGTCCTGTGAGACTCGGACCATAACTTCCCAAATGAATTCCAGTTCTTTCCTCCAGCGTGTATCAGCTTATTGCTTTTATGGTAAAGACWTGCCTTTACAATCTCTAACAGATGCTTCTTTTTAATTATCACCTACATAACCCTCACTGCTGTGAAAAAAAGSTGTACTATCATTTTCCCAATTTATAAATAGACAACCTATCTCTAAACACAGACAACCAACAGATACTTCCAAAATAAAGAATCCTGCTAAGGTGCTGGAGTACAAAACTGTCCTAAAACCTTCCACAACTCCCATTTCAACATTGGAAGTGCCACAGAGCGTTCCCGACCCACCTAAAATTTTGACAGACCTCCCTTTGTTTCAACCTTATCTCACACTTGAGTTTGGTCACAATCCTCTGCGACAGCTCTCCCAAGCCCTTTGAGAGTCTTAATTTGCTCAGCATCCTCAGAGAGCACCTACTATGCTTCTTCCTGCGCCCTGTTCAGCACGCTCATTCAAACAGCAGGGTAACGCAGGGGAACGGAAAACTTGTACAAAATACATGGAACCCCACACAAAGTCTCCTCAGGTCTCCTTTCACTGCTCAGCAGGCCACTGCCCTGAGTGATAAATGGTCAGAAATCTTTAGCCCAGGCATGCCATTAGCGAGTTTATTTAAGTGAGCATCTACAATTGCTGTGTTTAGCCATGCTAAAAATACTATTACTCCAATGTCTCTGCATTTCCTTTAAGCTTACATGCCCCCCAAGTACCTGATAAATACTGCTCATTTATTGACAGTGATCTGTCATTTGAGCAAATTTAAGACAAAGAGATCATTTCATATTGGCTTTTTCTTTTTAACTACAATGAGAATTTTCATAACATTATGGTAGTCTATACACTTTACTACACTAGACATATTTCAAGGTTAATAAGTTCTGGCAAATTGGTATTTTGAAGTTACTAAAGAAAATGTCATAAAATAACCTTATATTTGACATTTTAAGATAAGAGAAAAATTAGCACAGGAAAACTGTAATCCATGACTTCTAAACACCGTTGCTTTCTTCTAATAAACAAACATAAGTAAATATTTTCTTAACACTTAAGTTTCCTTTTTTTTTTTTTTTGCAACTACCCTTCTTCACATCAAGTTCTACTTCATATAATGAATGCACGACAATTAGCCAGTAGACTGGAAAATTTTTTTTAATGCTTGAAGTTGAATACAGAAGTACAGCCTACATGTACACAGAGGTATAGTCTGGGACGTTTTAGGAGTTTTGGGCATGTTTCAGTAATACGTGATAGATAAACTTCAGATACACAACCACATTAGCTACTGGAGCTGTACAAAATTATGGGGAGCCAATTGGAAAGATGCATTTTTCTGCTAAGCTATGAAGTCCTCACAGCTGAATCATGGCAATTACAAAGACAGGAAAAATAAAGTTGCCCACCAAATAGCTTGCAATTTAACCCTGTGTGTCTATTTTTGTTACATATATTTACGGGTCTTAAAACGATGCAGAAAACAGTGAGTACTGTTGAGATTTTCCTTTCTTGTTTGCTCAAAGGTTTCTAAACTAACAGCAGCACATAATATAAAACAATTGGTTTTGTTTTCAATAAGGTTAATGTCCTTTCCTAAAGGATCACAAAAACTGTAAGTAGATGTTGAATTCAGAAGCAATATACAAGGGTCATCTGAAACTGCAATAATCAAAATCTTGTAAAGGAAAGGCATAGCTATATGAACTTCATATCCAAGTGACATTCAGATTTTGCATATTAGAGTTTTCAATAATATATAAAACCAGAAAGTGACTTTTAAGACCCATTTTATATTAAGGAAGTATTGCAGTAGGTGTGGCAAGTATTATAGAATTTCAAGAAAACATTTTCTAGGGCCACTGTACTCACTCTAGCACTGATCATAAAAGCTCCATGCTGTACTCGCTTGAGATTATGATATTCTTGTGGTAGCACCGCTAGCTGAATAAACCACCTTCACCTAGTACTCATAAGAAGAAAACACTTAGACCCTCCCTACACTGCTTACAAATGGATGAACACCCACACTCCTCGACAGCAGACAAAAGAAACATTGTCCATGTCACATTGTGCTGAAACTACAAAAAGAGAGAAAACCCTTCCCTGCAAGCTCACAAACCAATGAAGATAATACTATACAACCTCCCTATGCTTGTTCAAAGCAGGAGTACTTCTCTGAAGATCAACACATTTTTATGAAATTCGGTTGTGGATCCCACATTGTTCGTTGTAATTTATCTTTTCACCTACATGATGATGAGGCCTCTGCTGTTGGTTGCTGGAAGGCGAATGCCAAGAGAGTTTGCCGTCAAGGTTGAATGACTTTCTTACAKTTGTTCTTCAGAGGAGACTGAAATATGACAGTGGAATCGAACACAAGGTCAAATTCCTGTAGCCCACACTTTGGTCCTTTGGTCTCTTTTAGCTGCTGAATCCATACTACAGAATTACTTTCTCGGCTTTCTGCACTGGTTRTGCACTGTTGAATGGATTGTCTTCAAGGGATACACCTTTACCCCGAGTACAAAGCATTCAGTTTTGGGCATTACCTCACTTTTCTACAGTCTAAATCTACTTTTCAACATGGCATCCTCATGTCACATAAGAGGACTCTGGATGAGRTATGGCAACATCATCTCTTTCCAGCGCTGCCACTGAGGACAGAAAAGTTCTCAAGTTTCCACAATGCTAGAGACCAYAGGGAAGAAAATATTTTAGTTTTATAGAAGAGTAAATGCTTAGGGTTTAATTAGATAGTTATTGSTTAAAACAAAAAAAATCGCTGGCAGAAAAACGTGGAAGGTACTTGTGGCATAGATAGCATTATTTGGACAGGGGGTTGCAGGAAAGGACAGGTTATAAAGTGGTTTTCTCTAGCATAAAGAGGAAGAAAAGTAATTTTACCATCTGTGAAACATTATGAGATTAGTTACTAAAACAGTATTTCTGAGTTTCTGAGTTTTGTTATTAATTCAAATTAAGAGCTTTCCTTTTCAGTATCACTTTTAGGAAGTATTTGTTTTGGTGACTACCTGAAAACTTAAAGATCAGAGGAGAAGTGACTAGTTTGTAAGGAATTTTTCCAGCAAGTGGATATTCTGCACTTCTATCTACATCTGATTAGCTGTGTTAGATCATTCTGGTGTGTAGTGATTGCTTACTATCATTGGGGAGTTTTACACAATGGGAAAAGTATATAATGTTTCAGGGATTTTCATGGTTTTTTGCTGGCAGAGGCTACTTACTGCAGGCATAGTGGAATGTGTCAACCATCTTTACGATTTTGCTCAGCTCTGGTTTTGGAACCATTCAGTTGGTAAATTTTAGACTGCAGGGAATTTATTTCTCATTATGACTTGAACAAGAGTGTGCCTGGTTAAAGGCTAGATGAGGATATTATGGGAAGTTTCTTTCAAGGTGAAGTCTTGTTAGTATAAATTTTTATGTAATATAAATTTTATAAAGACAAAAATCATTAATCATTTAATGATTTTTCCATGTGGGTTCCTAAACTGTATGTTACAATGAGATGTATATAATCAGTAGGGTTTCTTCCTGGATTGAAGTAATTCCTTATGGAGTTGGCCTTTCAAAAATATATTTTGTTTTCCTAGGAGAATAGCCTTGTTGAATAAAAGTCTCAATACTAATAAGATAGTTTTAAGCACTCTGCTTGTGGCACATGCAGTGATGTCTGATGACTTGGTTGTATGTTAAAAATGATTTGCTGTGTTTGGATTGACTGCTGTTTTTACAGAGATTGCTCCTATGTACTGTAGCTTGTAGGCTATCAGATTTTTTTATTATTATTTTTAAAGATTTTACAGAGCACTGTAGGTATAGAAGCATTTCAGAGAGAATTTGACGGCAGGATTAATGTTATTGAACTTGTAAAAACCCTGTGAGTCTAGGTTTTCCATTCCTGATAAGTATGTCATCTGCATAACTGCATGGGCTTTGTGATAAGATTATTTAAAAATCTGTTCTTTGCAGCAAGTCTGTAAAAGGTTGACTATGCAAGACTCTGCACTTATAGTTTGGAACTGTAGATCATTGGAAGTAGCAGTTTTCTGTGTAAAGACAAAAAGGATGAATGCTAAAATATCTTTGGGACAATGTGACAAATTTGAATGAGAGTTTATGGCAGTCACAGGCAGGTAAGAAAAAGATGAACTACACAAACTAAGTAATAGTGACACATCCTCTGGAAAAATGGGGTGGGAATAGTTTTCTACATTAGAAAAAAAAAAAAATCACTGAATGAATACTACTTAGTCAGCTAAAACAATTAGAATTTTTTTAATTACTGCCATTTTAGGCTCAAGTCTGAGCCCAGTAAAACCTGATAGAAGACTATCTTCAGAGTATCTGCTATGTATTTTTAGTGACTCTTTCAATATTATACAATATTGTATTTTCCACTAATACTTCAGATCCTACCGGAGCATTTCTAAGTAGAACCAGTATGTCCAGAGATATACCAACGAAAGAAATGCCTCACATTTTTTGGTGKTTTTTTTTTGGTTTGGTTTGGKTTTTTTTTACACCCTAAAGAAATCTGGTTTAAGTATAAMCTTAGGGACAGGTGTCTGCTTGGGTTATCAAATGCAAATATGTGTTTGGTTCATATCTATACCACAGTCACAAGGCAATGTCCTACCCAAACTATGTGTCTGTCTTCAGGTGAAAAGAATGACGCAAATACATAAGTCTTTTTCTGGATGTCACAGTGGAACAAATACACACAGGTGTCACACTGCCCAGTACCATTACATTCCTCTCACTTATACGTCCAGCCAGGAAACAGCAAACTTCACCCTTGGAGAGACTCATAAATAGTTAAGTACCCTCTATCAGCAGACGATAAAAGGGAAAAATAACCAATAAAACCACATAATGAACAACTACTGAACAAACAGAGCTATAGCACTCAAACACAGTCAAGTTATTGCCTAGGCTATTACAAGGATTTTACAGTAATATAATTTCATTTTCTAGCTTCACGGCAATTATATCAAAGGTCTTTTACTCTCTTCAGATGCGTATCATTGCTTTAAAACAAATTCTGTTATGAAGTCCAAGGTGGGAAGGCAAAACAACAAAAAGTTGTTCAAGGTCACAGACATTGTGTTCAATAGCTTATTTGTAATTTTTTGTCATTTTTCTTTAACTCCTGGAAGTCAACTGATGGTATATTCTGCTTCCTACCCAAATGATGCAGTACAGTACAACATTTATTTTTTTTTGCCGCTGTAGATAAGGGAAACTCAACTTCTTGATTCTGGATGCAAACTGGAATTTGCACAGTTCAGGTTAAATTGACTTTGGCTTCATCTCACAACATCTGAAATCATACTGCAGTTCTCCAGTGCTTTTAGGACATAATTAGATAAATTCATAGATTAAGCTGCTCCTGGCAGTACTTGCTCTTCTGTGAATAGTGAGCCAATTCCAGAGCACATTGAAATACAAACTGTAGTTGCAATACCAAGTTGGCAATGAATCTTTGCTGTCGATTGTTGTGTGCCATATGGACCCACTTAAGCCTCTTCCTCTTTTGGCTCTTGAAGAGAAGGCAGCCATTGTGGCCAGTCATGAGGTCAGTTTGGAAACCAAATGGCCCAGGTGCAAAAACTTGAGCGGGGACATCTGCATCCATGACTGGGTTTTTGGCTAGATTTATCCCTGCCCATATTTAGACAGGATATCTGCCTTCTTGCGTAATGTTACCATTTTCTGCCAAACAGAACCCAGTAAATCTGTTCTAATTTGTATTGTAAGTGATCACAAAATACATCCAGTATATTGCTATTTTTTGTATCTTATTCTACTCTTAGAATTCAAATGTGAAAAGAGGTAACATTTTTTTTTCAGACTATTTCTCCTGTCAGATATTTCTCCTTCTATGAACACATAGAAGTTCAGGTGAAAGTTCTCACAAACTCAAATGTGGATATTAGTAATCTCTTTTTTAAAAGTTTAATGCCAGCCACCAAGGAAAGTTGAGATACTCAGAGGAAAGATTACAATTGTAATTATAGTGATATTAATATGGCTACAGCCTCATACTTTGTACAAAATGTGAATGCTTTATCCTTTGATACACATTTCTTAAGAAGGCTAGATAGATGCATATTTGAAGCTTATTTTGTGCTCAACAGTATCACAGTTAACAAATATCTACTGGATATTTACACTACACTTACATTTCCTGCCACAATTCTCTCTGAGGCCCAGATAATCATACCAGTCTCTTATTTCTCACCTCAAAAAAATGCTATATAAGAAAAAAAAATCAGACACTTATCATTGCAGAGCTGTAATGCCCTTTGAAGAGCAAGCAAAATGCATTCTGAAGTAACTCATGCATTTCATATATTAATACCATTCTGTTGGTACATTTCCTGTTTGTCACTCTTAAAACAACACATCAAGTTTAACCTTCAGTTTGGAGAAAGCCCAGATAAAGAGTACCTGTGCAAAATCTCAACAGAGTCTGATCCACCACTGTATCATTCAACTTCTATACTGTTCTAACAGCATGCAATGCAAGAATCAAGGAATAATGAATCAAGGTCACAATATTTGACAAAGACTTTACAAAATTACTATAAAAAAGAAATCTCTCATAAAATATAGAAAACATACATACAGATGTATTAGTTATGTCACACCAGCATTCTTCTATTCCCATTACTATAATATATAGTGTACTTCCAGTTTCATATTATGCTTTGTCACAGCTTTCTTAGTTTTAAAACGGACAAAACCAATCCTTTCTTCATTCTGATCTGGAGAAAAACACATGTCTTCAATGCAATTCATCTCTGCCCTGCTTTCCTCTATCTTTTGTGCCAAACTGTTATACAAAACAGTTTTGTCACTTTGGGTTTATTTTTTTCCTGAGGTAACATATGTCTACTGGACATAGCATCTACAGAAAATTCTGACTTGATGCAAAAGCACAAAACTTACACAAATAAAAATTATAAGACTAAGGAGCTTGGCATCAAGCTTTTCAGCCTGGCATAAGCTGCACCTAAATGAAGTTCTGCTAGCAAATAAAAATACCAATGGGGAGCTGCATCATGGTCAAAGTAGCTTTCAATTTTTAATTTTACTTCACAAAAGGAAGTGCCATACTCCCTGCTTAGGGTTAGCTTTGAGTCTCTGCAGCAGTGGCCTTAACCCTAGCCACAGGCCTTCAAGAAATTAATGTTCAGCAGGAAAAAGATTTTGTAGTCTGCTGCCTCCAGAAAAAACAAACAAACAAAATAAAAAAAACCCAACCAACCAACCAAAAAAAAAAACCAACAAACCAACAACAATAAAAACCAGAAAACAAACTGCAAGAATGCTTTTCCTCCCAGGAAAGAAGTAAAATGAAGGTGACAGTCTGGAATGGTAGTGAACTGGCAGTTATTTGACGTTGAGTCTTTGTCAAATGACTGACAACAGATTTCAGAAATGTGTGAGCAGTATCAAATACATACAAGCCTTTGAAGAGCCCTAGAATTTATTTGTAGGTATTTTATACCAAGGATATAAGAATAAATGCATCCAGACAATGATTTAGAATTCGACATACATGCAGCACTCTGACTGGCATTTCAATAATGCCTAGGAAACACACCGGTTTCTTCGCTTGAATTTTATGTATGGATTCTGCCTCATATTAGCAATGAGCGATTCCGTTCCAGCCAGCACATCTCAAGGTTGCACAGCACTCCTTCAGTGACTAGTGTCGCAACTTGAGCTTCATGCTTTAAAACGTCATCTAAACTATGCAGCAGTTACCTAATTTAATATCTTAAATGGACTATATATAAATATATGTTTGTGTACACTGTATGTGTGTATGCTACTTAGATTCTTTTCCCTTTTGTACTAATAATTACATAGCAAATCCAAACTGTTTGTAATTCCACAATTTTAAGGAATTGCTAAATGACTTGCTCGTATTACATCACAAAAAACCAATAACAACTTCTTAATGTTATTATCTATAGGTAACAGTACTAATATAGAATCAGTGGGATCCTGATACCACAACACGTTGACAAGCAAAGAATACATTCAGCTTTGTTGAGCTAATATCAATTGTAGCAAGCAAACTCAGCACAATTTTTCCAATATGGCATACAAATGTCAGAGCCTTCTCCTGTGCTGTTTACATGAAGGCGTGTGTGATGGCCGTACCATCTCTACAATATCAGTCCTGCCAAACGATAATGGCTAGAAGCCAAAGTCACAGCCTGTTCTCTAATGAAAATAGAAGAGAGATGATAAGAGAAGCCACAATCAACACCAAACATACTAGCATAAATCTTTACAAATGCAATGCCAGTGCCTTAGACTTGTTCATCCTGTTTACTTCTAAGGTTTTCAAGTCTTCCTGAACCCAGCAATTTCACACTGGCTCAGACACATCTGGAACTACTATATTACATACTAAAAAAAAAAAGCAAAGCCCACCAAAGTACTACTGGTCCCTTTCTATTTCCTAGAAAACTAAATAAAGAAATGAAAAGCCTTACAGACTATATGACATACAGGGCTTCAGTTACAGCCAGATCCTTGAAGATGATCTATGAGGCTACTCCTTATTCCTGTTGTTCTCTTGTTATCAAGTTATCAGCTGGGACTTTTCACCCACACACAGCCAACCAGTTTTAACTAGGAACTCTGCCTTCTCCTCCCCACAGAATATGAACATTCAGCTAGCTTACCTGTATCAAGCTATTTGGAAAAACAAGATGTTTGTTTAAAGATACAAAGCAAAGATCAACTTACATTATAAATTATTTATGTCATGTTTAATTCTGTGTTAAATTTGCATTTGTCAAATCACTGCAATGCCCCTTTCAGTGTTTCAAGCTTACCTATAATTGGGGAAACAGATAACATCAAGTTCTTCCGTCTTCATCATCTCAGCATTAATATGGTGTATTTACAAATGTTTATGTGATAGATTAATTCTTCCATCTGAAGAGAAAACCTGGGAGAAATGACAATGAAATAACCTGTAAATTTATCCTTAAAATACTTACAAAGACAGTACTGTATTTAATCATATATACATAAAAAAAAAGTGATTGCCATGTTCTTAATAAGACCAAATATATAACAAGCTTGAAGGAAATCTTTCTACATCAGACTCTACAAAAGATTATGTCAGCACAAATGTAAAGGACTTGGGGTTTTGAGATAAACCAGCCTTGAACAATAATCTTCTGATAAACTTCAAATTCCAGATGGTCTTTGTGGATTTCAGACAACAGCTGTATTCATACAGCATCATGATGAGGTATCTGGCTTATTTTTAACAGTAAATGTAGATATGTTACTGTTTTGTTATTACTTAAAATAATATCCAGCATAAATACTATTTTTAAGAGAACAACTTGAGATCTCCTGTGAGGCCATATCACAATATCCTCACGTACCTCTCAATATTTTTATAGTGGTATTTGTTGAGCAATACAATAATTTAAAAGCAATTTTGTAATTTATTTAGTCTTCCACAAATGAACAAAACACACTCTTCCACTTTACAACCTCTGTAATAATGTTCACGGCTAAACAGTGTTTTTAGTCCAAATGCAAGTCTCCAGATATCCTTACACTAGCACTATTTATTTTTTTTTGACACAAGTTCTTAATTAATTGATCTTCTTGATACTATAAGCTATAGAAGATCAACTACATAAAAATGAGATGTCAAATCTTCCCCATACATCAGGCATAATGCTATTTTCATCGTATCTTTACAAGACATCAGATATGTTAATATTTATGGAGTATACACGGAGGAATACTGCTAGAATTAATAAATAATAAAGCTAATATTTTTTGCAAAAATAAATCATCAGATATCTCATTATAAACTGGATGTCTTCAGCTGTAGATAATTTAGTACAGTAATAAATAACAGGAGAACACAGTGCTGATGGAATTATATTCCATTATTTAAAATTTCTTGCTACTTATATAAGAATGTATTCTTTTGTGTTCAAAATCATGGAAACAGACAGAACTGGTTTAGAATTGAGGGTACTTTCAAACACATAAAAATGAGGTTGCCTTTAACATGCCAGCTAGACATTACTGAATAGGTGTACATAACACATACCGTTTCCCAAATATATACCTCGAAATCATCCTGGGATGTGTCTTTGGCAAGATGTAGCTCAGAGAAATTTAGCCCATTGTTCCTATTGTCTCAACAATAGACTTCTTCCACCTTGAACAAGGTGTYATCTTACAGATTCTAACGTTGCCACTTTGAGTCTTACCTGTAGAAGGGAAATAAAGAATCAATAAAGGGTGGAGGTTTGGGGTTTTTTTGTGCAACTATCAACTGACAGAAATTCTTGAATAAGACTTTATAAAGATCTTGCATAAAAGTTTGCTGCACCTAATGATACAACAAAAACATAGCGAAGAATTCGGTGTGTGTTGATACTTGCATTCAATGAGTTAGTAAGTTTTCTCATTTCTGATGTAGCTATTCTTATAGTTCAGTTTTGTAAAATCACTACCAAATTTGTGCAGTGCAGTCTTTCGACCCAGTGCAGTCTTTCAAGACTACACGCCGTATTTAGTATTCTGAGAAGTGCTGTAGGATTGGCCCCTTTACTCTGTAGCTAGGATTTTCAAAGCGTGCTAGAGAAAGCAGGTATCGAGTTCTCATTGAAAGTCAAAGAGAACTGATGCTGAACTCCATTAGACCTTTTCATTTGTAAAATCCCAGCCTATTCTCCTTGACACGGGACATGTCTTCATTCTCTTTCTAATGTATGCCTGGTACACATTGTACAAGTGTTAATTAACTGATAGTAACATAATTTGGAAAATGTTGCTATGGATCACTGTAATTCAGTTTCAGACACTGAAATAGAAATACAATCTTAAAACAGCAACTTGCTGCCAAGCACAATGGAAATAGGAATATCAACATGAGGTTATGATTAAAACTCCAGAACCTTCAAAAGTAACTCATGGTTCTATTGCTTTATTTTCTTACAGCTTTCTTCCTTTTTCTATGGACTTCCTAATGTATACATAGTATATGACTAAGATTTACACATGATTTTAGTAAATCACTAAGCCCATTCTGCTATTGAATTTCTYAGTATGTGACTTAGTGAACTGGTTTTATGTCAAAAGCACATTAAAAAAAGATAAGCCTAGACAGCATTTTCAGCCTACAACAGGTAAGCTAACACTGTATTGTTTAGTTTTCTGTGTCTGCACCTAAATGATGAGGTCATGATTTGTTTAAACGTTAGGAGTTTAAATATATATACCGATCAAATATTATCTAACAACAGTTTAAAGGGAAGTGGTACATAAAATCGATGTTTAATTGATTAATTTACTTTACAAGTCAGGGACTTATGAGACTAGAAGCTAATATAAAGTGGAAGGCATAAACTAAATTACCCACCAGGTGGATTCCATTACATTTCTATGTCTGCAAAATTAAAATCCAGATAACACAAACAATGTTACAACAGACAATAAACCACCACCTAGCCAGTGGGAAAGCAGCAGAATGTTATTTACTTCAATTGCCGTTGTTTTCAATAGTGCTGTGATGATTTGCACACAGTGAGGATGTGGTTCTCTGAAAGCTACAAAATACCTCCCTTCATTTTTTCATCATCATTTACTAGGTTCAGGTTTGTTCTTTTTGGCCTATTGTAGTAACATTGTTGAGAGGAAAAAAACACAACACATCATTACACTGGATTTTAATGGTATTATTATGCATATGAGCCAAAGTTCTATATCCAAGAAACAAACTTCTAAGCCAAGTTTGCATTTAGCATGAAAGGAACAAATCCTCATAGGTATTTAGTTCCAAGCTCCTAGAGATGCCCAATACTCCTATTAGTGTCCTATATAGCCCTCTTCTCAAGCGTTCTCCTGGTGCAGTGGCTATATGTTAAGTGGGATGAGAAAGACAGTGAGAACATCAGGGAAGCAGAAGAGAAACAGACACAGTAATAATAAAAATAAACATTCTGCTTATGCTATAAGCTGCAAACAGTGCGATTACAGGAACTTCAGAGCTACTTTCAGTGCTCAGTAAGGTAACAAAAGGGGTCCATAAACATGGCTCAGTTTCTATTTTCATCTTTAGTTTATTTGCCATTGGACTCAACCCAGCAAAGAGTGATGATGCAAAATATTGATTCCCACATTCAGAAGCCAGATCTGGCTTTTGGGATCTTTAGTTTCTGTACCTTTCCACATTTGAGGCTCAAAGTTCTCTACACTGAAATATAAAGTCTATGGCAGAAACCATGATTGCTACAAAAGTCACATAAAGAGTTTGAACTGTATCCTGCAAACAACTGTGCACACGAAGAGCCCCACTGAAATTAAGAAAGCAGGCAAAACACAAAGTTACATAAATAAGTGTTGTGGGACTGGAGCTATGAGCRTTATACATCTGCTTCTTCCCAAAAGATAAGATGAAGTACATCATCTTTTCCACCTGTACATTGTGTGAAAATAGAGCTTAGGGGAGCAAGCATCCTAAAAAGATAAGTGACAACATCAACAAGATGCCAGTCCCGAGAAACATATTCTAAAGCTATTCAGAAGTTCCCCTATGACTGCATGGCTAACATCTACAGATGACCAATACGGAATACAGAGAGAAATTGTACTAAAAAAAATGTGTTTGCTATATACGCCATTTTTAAAGACTTTACAGGAAAGACAACAAATTTGTCTTGATTTTGTTATCAGAAAGAGGCTATTTTGTGCATTTTTTTTAATGTAGGAATTCTGTGTGTTTATCCAAGGTAAATATGCAAGCATTAATAACGTAAGAACATGGACATTGTTTGGGATTAAATTAAAACCATTTGCCTTATGCATGCTCATTTCCTTTTTTACTACTCAATTCCCTTATGATGCCATCTGATCACTTCTTGAACGTCCCCTGTGCTTTTGCCTTAACAATCTTGCCTGGTAGGCCATTCCACACGTTTGTGATTCTCGGCATGAAAAAAATGCTTCCTGACATCTGTTCTGAATTTGTTTCTCTTTAATTTCCATTTATGCTTCCTTATCCTAACATCTGTGTCATTCCGAAAACGGTAATTCAGATTGACGTTATCTGTGCCGTTTAAGATTTTACATACCCTAGCTAAAAGCTACTCGTAACCATGTAGTGGTTTTGTAGCTCTTATTGACAGTTAGTTTAGAAACATTTCCTTGTTGTAATTCATATGTTTTAGGTTATACTTTGGCTTTGTTGTTGTTTTTTATTCTCTTTTCAGGAACATTTCTTCCAAATCGAGGGCTAGTACTACTCAGCAGGCCAATTTCAGCCCATAGGTCTTTCCCACAGCTGTTGTACAGAAAGAAAAGTAGTAGAATTTGGCCCAATAAGCTTAATGAGGGTATCAAGAGGACTGTATATTATGCTAATTCCTGCTGTGGGTTAATAGTGTGCCTTTGGTAGCTCTACAAATGTGGTACTTAGGAAACATTTCAATTGTTTCCCTCAATGGCTTAAACATAGGGGTTGGGGGGACCAAATTGTACTCAGTGACTATTATGTTTTGATAATTTCACCCCATTTTGTCCAGACAGCCACAGAGGCAAAAATTACTCTTACAGTTCTCTCAAGTCTACAAAAGAAGCTGGGACTATTTTTTCTATTCCTTTAAATCCCTAAGACTGGGACTCAAGTATCTTCTTTTACCTGCCCTTAATGAAACAAGTTATTTCCAAGAGATGAACTGCCAGAGCCTAGACTCCCAACAAGGAAAGCAATTAACAGCATGCTTAACAGCGATTAGCAAACAGTCCCATTTTATATGGTTGGTAACTATGATTCAGAGTTTAAAATGTACACTTTCTAATACTAGAAAGAAAAGTTAGAAGTAAAGCAATATGGTAGCTGATTATGGAGTCTGGACTAAGGGTTCATGCTGGAGAACATAAAACATCAACTACTGATCCCTTTTTCATGGTAGCAAAGAGGTATAATTCGTACAGAGCTGTGTCTCAAGCCATAGCCAAGGTTTATTCTTTTGCTTCCAAAATACACAAAATTAGATTATTTGGAATTATCAAAGAGTTAGCAGTACTTCAGGTATTTTTTTACCTTACTTATTCTTGACTGCTGAATTAGTRTCTCTAGCATGTGTCCTAAAGGTGCTACTGAACCATGAAGGTGGTACTGCCTAGAAAGGTTCAAACAATAATTCCTAGCACTTAACTGCCCTAYATAAATTCCTCCCAAAGTATAACCTTTTACTGCGAATATTTCTGAAAAGATTGAAAAGACATTCTATTTTATTCCACCACGCTAGTAGAGTGTTTCGGAAAAAACACGTAGATACCAAGAAGATTTTGATGTGCAAGTTTCAGTTTTTCTGAAGTTCATAATTTTCTTTCTGGATATGAGCAGATAATACACTTAAAGGTATTATTACTCCATTCAGTTCTTAGAGTAAGAAAATGAGAACAGTCTGTTTCTCTATACTTAGAGTCCATGTTCAGTCTAACTAGGTTACGTAGGCTTTTGTAACGGAAAACTCTATGYCCATCATTCAAAAACTGTTTATTCTACACAGTAAAAAAGAAGCTAAAGGCGACAATCTTGTTTTTTAAAGGATTATCTCGATTCATTCATCTAGATGAAGTAGTGGGCTTTGAAATACCCAAATACGATCAGCTTATGTCTCTAGAATATGTCCAATGACAGTAAAAAACAAAATCACAAGATACTGTGCAAATAAACATGGTGCAGGCGTGTGTGAATGTGTGTAGGAGGGGAGACTGATTTAAAAAATGAGGTATTCAAGAAGTTATGTGTCACCTAAAACGTGTTTCACATCAAAGTAAAAATCCTACTCTATAGCCAGCAGAGAACTGCATATTGAGCACGCTAACGGGGGAAAGGTGGAAGGGGAAGGAACAGATATCAATATCGGTTTCAATTAAAGGTGAGGGGGGAAGAATTTTTACATATTATTTACAGTTAGTGCAGTAGTTCGATTCCTTTCCTTTAAACAGAGATCGCAACCCATAAACATGGCATTATAATTACTTCTGCTGAAGAGCATGAAGTTTTCTAACAGTACTCAATATTTTCTCAAGTAAAATGAGACAATTATTTTACATCATGTCTTTTAGGTTGCTTAATTTAGGCAGGGAAAAAAAGGTATTTTCCCAAAATGTTTGATATTCTGGAACACAATAGAAATTCCTGTACTTCCAAGTAATGCCTCCTGTCTTATAAAGCAGGCCTGTGTTACTGACCCTGCTCTAACTAAGCTTCTTCCCTGATTAAAAGGTAAGTTTCTTTCATGGTTATATCATTTTGAAACCTATTCAGATGTGATAACATTTTTGCTCCTGTATCTTGGCAACGTGATTTATTCCGTTAACACAGAGTGTTACAGTCTGAAAAAGCTGTACCATCTGGGTTGAATTAATAGCCTACCCAGAGAAATAAATGAGAATGGTCTTCTATAATTAACATGTAGGTAAAGTATATTTAACAGATTATTATAATTAATATGTCAGTTACCGATTTCATGCTAAAAAGAGTTGTGAACACAAGATATTAAGATTAGTTACCCTCTCTGTATGTGCCTAGTAAAAATGCAATGGAAGAACAGATCCAAAGAATCAATAAAATTGACCTTAACATAAAGAGCATCAGATATGAAATTTCAAGCAAAGAGAGGCAAAGTAGGGTACTATGGAACAGGAGTAGCAAATTACTAGTTTCATTAATTCAGAATTAACACCAGTAAAATTCAAATGTGACCTTAAAAAAACAAAACAAAAAAATCCCCACCAAAACGCATGAGTGATGAATTTAAACACTGCTAACGGCATCCATCTACGAAGATGGACAGGGCAGATCTGTTTCTTAAAGCTGTCTTGGTCTGTATTACATAAAACATAAGATACAGTAGAAAGCCAACAAGAGAAATGTGCATTTGATTAAAATTCTATAGGGCGTTGTCATCCACGCAACAAAAACACTGGATTTGTTGGTAGGCTTTTCATAAGACACAAATGTTGGTTAGGTTTTCACAGGATACCAAAATTCCAGTGGTTGTGTAGTGACTTCCTCAACATCTGTGTCCCAAGAATATAAAGTACAATTTCTTTAGCTAGCCCACAAAATATATTTACCTTTATTCAGGGTCTTGGATATCTTTTCAGCTGAACTGATATGACATTGCCAAGACATATTAGAGAAAMAATTATAACTTCACAGTTAATATTTCCTCATCTTTATCTTTCTTACTGTATAGTAACAAATCCAGAAACTCACATACAATTGAAGATTAATATCTGAAACTAATACTACTCCTGTTTTGCATAGAAAGTAAATGTTTTTTTAAACAAAACAAAACAAACAAAAAAAGAGGTTTCCAACTGCCCACTCCCCCTTGCAGAATTAGGGCTTTTGTGTCTCCAGATTATCTTTAAACTCATGTTGTTATAAATCTTGTTTATTAGTGAAAAGACTAAGAGTCATTTGACAATGGTGTTAGCACATTACAAACGAAGTATGTAGGAGAATCCTACAAAAGGCTTGCAATTTAAATAGAGAAGACAAAGAGGACATGAAAGGGGCAAATTAAATTCACATGCAGTTAGAGAGCCAGGGGAATTCTCTGCTTTTCTCCTGACTTCCACTTTATGCACAGACACAAAAGTTAAATGCAATACAATAGTAATATTTTTAAACACATTTGGGATGACAAAATCATGAAACACTTACAAACAAGGCTATAGATAATAACACAAAGAAACCTAAACCAGACATCGCTATTCAGCACGTAGGTCTCGTAAAACAATAAGGAAAAACATATTGAATTTTGTAAGATAAAWATTATTTTTAAAATTCAAATAATGTTTTTGGGGAAAAAACTCAAAAAAAGTAATTGGCACAACTTTGTGCTAGTGGAATTCCTCTTGGATATCAATAGGCTGCAGAAAACACTGAACACAAGACTGGCACATAGATCGCAGGGAACATTTGGTGYTTGCAGGATTTCACATTACATAGCTGAAAAAGAACGCTACAGTATTCTACAGTAATTGTCACAATTTAAATAATTACTTTAGCTGATTACCGTAGAATAGGAAATAAAATCAGCCAAAGAGATAATTACAGGCATGGCAGAAAAAGTTTCAGAAGCTTCCATGTAGAAATTAAGATAAAGGGCAACACTTTTGCATTCCTTTCCACATTCATGTCAACTACAATGCTGCTGTTAACATTCTCCAAGATTTTCATTTCCAACTCCAACAGATACTACAAAGCAATTATATTCCTAGCTCAAGCAAATTTGCATTCTAATGTAAAATGTTAACAGTATTGTCACATTATTATGTCAATAGTTTATTACATCTAAGTTTTGTAAAGTAATTTTACCTTAACATTACTGAAGCAACTATTAGGATTTTGGAGAAATCAGATTTATTACAGGATTTATGTCTTACCCTGGAACATCCGGTATTAGTCTCTGACACAATTCTAAACAAGGTGGATCTGCAATCTGTTCCAAACCTGTAAGTCCATGTTTCTATAACCCACCCAGACTCTTCTGAATTAGCAAAAAATAATATACAGTGACACCTAAGTGAAAAGCAGTCTAGATAATTAGTAATTGTTCTTGTACATTCTAGAAGTATATTAACACTGCTAACAACTAGCATTGGATTTCTCCCTTTATGTATATATATCTGCTATAGGTGAAGATTTAAAAGAAATATTTTAGAAACCTTTTTTTTTTTTTAGTATAAGTTTTTACAAGATCATTTTTGCCCAAAGTGGAAGGTAAAAGTTGGCATAATTGCCATGAATTATTATTTTTTTATTGTCTTTCTATATAAACACTATCAGAAAGGTTTTACAAGAATACCACTTTGACACTGATGTGGACTTTAACATACTGTGACTACTGTAACAGAGTCACCATGATATGTCCCTTAATATACACAGGGGASAGGATTAGGGAAGCCAGGTCATATCTGACAGGAGAAAGACTCAAGTTTTTGGGTGAACGGTTGGTATTAAAAATACAGGCAGGGACTGACTGATACAAAAGTCTACAGTGACAAAGGAAAAATAGGAGGAAAACAGCAAGAGCACAGGCTTTTTTTTTTTT
>JASVER010000007.1:3597602-3643338 GCA_030449065.1 Oceanodroma leucorhoa | reverse complement strand
AAAACTTAAACCAAAACATCAGCAATTTAAGTAGCTACTGCAGCAGATAGCAAAATTTATGGAAACTGGCTCTCAGCTAACAAATCTCTTCCTTCAAAGAGCATTGGAAACAAGATGGGAAAAAAAAGGTTTGTGTCATTTGACTAGTGAAAACAGACAATTCTACTAAGCCTCCCAACCAGTCTTGGTGATTGCCTTAAAGCAAAGAGTAGGACAATTAGATAGTAATAATTCCTCCGTATGTTCTCAAAACTTCCAGCATTTTGCAACTCACCTGCTTCTTGGTGTTTAGTAGACACATGAATGCATCTAGTTGCTTTTTTAATTAATCTAACTTTTAGCATAATGTGTGGAACAAGGCATGAAGATGTGACTCCTGCTCCAAATAATTTTTCAACCACCTAGTTGATAGTAATTATTTGCTTTCTCTGAGCCACCCATAATTTAATACAACTGTTAGATCTATTTTGCTCATCTTTCTCCGGCTCAAAGTCCTCAACTCACTCCTTTGTACAGAAGCTTGTTATTTGTGTAGATGTTGTTTTGATCCTTTGGTTATGTTTCTCATACTTCTTTGTGTATTCTCCATTTCTGCTAGAGTCTTTTAGGTTGTGAAGACTAGAACTGCCTGTAGTATTCAAATGTACTTATGGGGCTCTAAGTCACATTTTTTTCCCTAAGAATTTCCCATTTGTCTTTTAAGTTTTTGTGTTTTGTTGCTGGTTTTGCCATTAATAAGCCAACATTTTCATAGAATAGCCTACTAAAATCCAAGCACCTCTTTSCTGAGTGGTGATCACATGCATGAAATACAGGGGGGTGCACATATAACCCCATAAATGAGCTTAGACACAGATCTCAGAGGTCAGTTACTTCACTCACAACTCTTTTGTGATGTTTATTGGGTGGTTATACTTCCTATATTCAGTGGTTGCTAGAAAAAGCTACAAAGAGATTTGCTTGATTGTATGCATCTACCACAGTCTYTTCACAAATTCAGTCTTTCTTGGACAAGTATGTTCCTTGCATTTTAAATAGAAGAGATGTACTGGCTTTTATCTTTCTAAGAGTATTCCCAGATAGGTCACCTGCATTTTGTACTGTATTTAACACATGCACTATAGGATTTTACAAACTTGCCACTAAACCAAAAGCTTTTCTAGTTGACTGATACTATTATTTGTAAAGASCATCATGAGTGTCTCGCAATGAGTGAAATATGCTAAACAAAGAGCATAATAGCTTTCCTGGGCATATTACATATGGAGAACAGCTAAAAGTCAAATAACAGCTACTTAACAGTTCTTTCCAGTAAAGGAATGTAAGGGAAGCTCATAATATTGAGCAATATTGTTATCAAGTGCCTGAGTACTCTTTTTGGAAGTCAACTAGTTTACCTAAAGGAAAGGTACGTATGCCTTCTGTTCTGGTTTGAAATGAGTTTCAGCAGTCATGTCAGGAAGGTACAGTTCCATGTTGGCCACACATTRGAAACTTATTCATAACACAGATGCCTTTTGGACATTTAAAGAGTCAATATTGTTTGCCTGCTGTGCACTTTCACTGCAGGAAGAGGYGAGAGAATGATAATTTCAGCATGGGCTACTAGCTGAGCCATACTGTAAAGTTTAACATCAGTAGTGTCTTTTTCACTTTACCATAAATTAAATACATGCACTTAATTAGTTTTTTTGAAGTGTCATTACATGCTGCTATATAGGCAGTGATGCACAAGTGAACAGAGTTGTCTTTTGTCATTGTGTAAATTCCCATTGTAAATATTTGATTTCTTCAATCATCAAAACCTTTCTAGAAATTTTAAGRCATTTTTTCTATCAGGTCTTATTCTCCATTAGAAAGATAAGTATATACATAATACATACTAGGTAATATTTTTAGCAGCATTTTAATCTAGGAAAAAGGTAATATTTTTAGGTATATAAATATCTAGGTATATATATAGGTAATACTTTTCGCAGTATTTTAATCTAGAAAAAAAACCTGAGAGGCATATTCCTGACCTGAAAGAAATCATAGGCCAAAACTCAGATATCTTAACCTGACTACTTTATACAGACAAGTTGTTTGTTCCACAATTGGCACCTCCTTTTTAAAAAGTAAAGAAGTATTATTCTAATTCAAGAACAGGAAGGCTGAGATTACAATACAATCCATATAACACACAGTTCCAGTATAGCTAAAATACGATATGACATAACTTTGRCATTTGTATTCAAGGATCAGTGATAGTTCTTATATTGGAACTGAAGGCCTACTGGTGCAAGGAGAATACACATCTAATGAAAATAAGATTTATTCTCGAAGAGACATCAATCTAAGTGAAAGATGAGAAGAGCAGGTGAACAAAACAAGGAAGCAAAGGATAACAATGAAAGATAAGAGAAGCAGCATGATAAACTTAGGTCACAGCACACAGCCTGCTTTAGTACCACAAGGTTATCAAGAGCTTAGACARGCTTTGGTTAAACACCACGAAGTTTTAGGGTATTATTTTTGCCACTGGAGGGCTCCTGTATTTTTCCCAGGAATACCTTGGTAAAAAATCAACATTATAAATGTTCATGTTAATAGAGAGTTGCTATCATGACCAGCATGCCTGTGCAATTTCATGCAAATTAGATTCGATTTACAGTGCTTTTACTTCATCTGCAACTAAAAGTTGAAAAAAGGAAGAAAAAAACCCTCTCAAGTAGAGGCTATCCATTTCTCCATAAATAGGACACCTTTTCAGAGAGTCTCTTTTGTATGCAGTGGTAGGGATGAGATCTGTACAAAACACAAAAGGAATAAAGTATCAGTGCTTGGTATTGTGAGGGCATTACCCAGATTCCCTGTCAAGTTTCAGTCCTGTATAGGGAATAATAACCATTACTGGGCTTTTTGGTTTTCAGTCACTGCTGTGACTCTCAATACAATGAATACAACATAGAAAACATTTTAAAATTGCTGATAAAAATCCTTTATTTTTCCACCTTTGAAGAAGTGTTGTGAGAGTTTCTGACAAAAGAAGGAAGTAATTTCAATGAAAGGGATAATGGGAAGTATATTGAATGAGAAAGAGGATGGAGGGCAGGAAATGCAACAATAAAGTTTAATTAAATTATAGAACAAGATCCAGCAGTGAAGTATATGCTGGATATTTTTTTTTTTGCCTAAGAACCAACAGAAAAAGTTTCATGTAGGTTATTGAAGATAAAAATATAACCATTGGATATAATATATTGATCTTGGACTCAAAATCTGATGTTCTACTGAATACCTCCCCTTTTTATCTCACCCCCCCTTTTTTTTTTTTTTAATAATTCACTTTCTGTAACATTGTTGAGGAAACCAAAAGAAGTGCAATACATGGAGGATCTAAAATAGCATCCTCAGAGATATTAATTTCAGGTCATGGAAGCCAATCAACGCCAGAAAGARTAAGGAGGTAACCTTATGAGTTACACATGACACTGAAACAGGTATTTGAAATAAGAGACACCCTTCTGACATCAGAAGCCTCTTCAAGCCGTATCCTGTGTTTACAGCCAGAGATCTTATTATTCTGATAACGCTTTASTTCCTCCAGATCTAAGGGAGGGTGGGAAGGAAGGAGTTCAATACCCAGCATAAGTGAAAGAAATCACTGTTTGTTGTAGTTGCTTTTCACATCAGAAATGCAAGTATATTAAAAAAAATGATCACAAAGTTTTGGATCTTACATTCAAGGCCCCTACAGCATCTACCCAAAATTGTTCTTAATGCTTCACCTTTGCAAATCTCGTTCTTAAACCTTAGAACCAATATCCACTTTGCCGTAATAGTGACACAACAGGATTTTGTCCTATAAATTCTCTCATCATGCACTGGTTTGGGGGGAGGCTGGCACTATGGATCCCTACGAAGCTCATCAAGCTTCATATACTTTCACCTTTTCAATGGATGTAGCCCACATGGTGTGAAAGAAAAGTTCTTTAACTACTTGTGATCTTGTGATGACAGCGTGACTTGCATTAGCCATGGTAATACCAACACACAAATTAACTGCAAGCAGAATCACACAAAGTGACAGAATAGGAGCTGGTAGGATGCTCTCTGCCTTGTGGACTTGCCACAAAAGAAAAAAAGAAAACAGACATCAGTGTTCAGACCCCAGCACTCCTGAGACTGAGACCCCAACTTAACATTGTCTAGAAGAGGAATAGGTAAGAGTCAGACTTGATAACCAGGACTAAGAGGCACAGAAGCAAACAGTAACTTCTACCAGCTTCGCCCGTCTGCCCTGGGGATTTACAGTGGGAGAGCTGCATTGCTAGTTGCCTGGCAATAGCTAAAACCTCAGAAAGACAAGTCACTTGAGCTGCAATTTGATTTTGAAATTGACTGAAGACAATATTTTTCCCATATATTTTAACTTTCATCTTTAAATCAATTTACACACCAAGACTATCAATTATAAATGGGGAWAGAAATCCAAACAGATTTTAAGATTTGAGTCTGGTCTTGCTTCATTTTCTTGACCTCGCCCAAATTTGTATCACCTTCATTTCAGTAGCAGTATACGATACGGTATTTTAACTGCCAGCACTCTGGGGCCAGCACTTAACATATTGAACTGCTGGTCAAACAAAAAATTTAACATTATAATTGAGCTCCTCTCAACAGTATCACAGACTATGCTTACAGTGCACCTGACAGAAAATGAGTATTTTGTAGGACTACGGATTAATTCATAGATATATATGTGATTTACTGTCACTGTTTCCACTCACGCAACCAAAGGACCACTACTGACAGGGAGATTACCATACTGTGGTTGAAAGGTAGAGCAGTGGTTAAGAGGATATTCCATACAGAGTATTAATCCTTTTACACACCTAGCTTTTTTTACAACTGCTTTCATAACTTTCCTTTAGAGCAGAAGCAAGRAATTAACAAAATCCTGTAGACTGACCCTTTAGGAGCACATTACCTGCACTTACTGTTTGCAAATAATAGAAACATTTGGGATATGATATTTAGGAAAATACTTTTTATATATACATACATATATATCTTTCCAAGAATACACTGGCAGACAATTTTATATGAATGCTACATTGCAGTAACCAAACTGAAAATAGCTTCAACTTTAGTTGTCAAACTATAGAATTGTCTTATGCTTAGTATTTTTCCTTAAAAGGAATAATGGCAAGTGACAGAATAATAGAAGCCCAACATGTCATAAAGGACATAATCATTATCCTATAGAAGTTAAAGCATCTTCAATACTATAGCATCTAGGAGCCGTAAACAAGTATGGGGACAACACTGTGCAAGAAGTATACAAAACACCCTGTCACCAAGCTGATAGCACTGATGATAAAAAAAAAAAAAAAAAAGAAATAATGTACCCTTCCTGTACCTCATCATCGGGGTTTTAAAAGAGTGTATTTAGTCATATTTGTGATTCTTATGAGAAAAGCTAATAAGACACATGAATATATGTATTTTTAAGCCTGTGGTGCCAAGTTTGAATTGTTGATCACACTGACTTGTCTCTGGCCTCCCACACAACTTGAGAACAATAACTGGCAGCTATATCATAGCCTCCAGCTGTACTTACAAGTTAAGTACCACATCCTGCTTGCTTCTTCATTTGAAGAAAKTAACTCTACTTCTTAAAATAAGCTGTTCTACTAAAATGTTTAAGTTGGTTATTCTGTGTTGTATTAAGAYATTTGGAATCAGAGAGCACATCTACCTGTGTCCCACTGGACACCCCCTGGCAAATCCATACGTACATACAGAGCACCAGCACAAGATGAAGCAGCATCATCTTGTGACCCAACAGCAACGCAGCTGCCTTGGTCTGCACTGCACCTTTCAAATCAGCTCAAGCAATGCTACAGCATTTCTAGTTCCCAGCCTGTTAGTTCCTTATACTCTGCTGTGTGATATTTATTTTAACCGTGATGTGATTTATTACCTTTTCCACGAAAGGGCTGCTCAGTGTTCCCCACTACTAAGTGTAAGCCATCATGCCCAGAAAACTCAGTTGTCACCAATAGCTTCRGTTCACAACACCTGGTGATTATAGCAAGAATGCTAAGCACTAACAAACAACAGGTGAACTTAATAAAAGGTCTAAACACTATTTAACATAAGAGTAGAGCTATCACCAATTAACAGCTATTCTTGACYGCTTTGGCTTTACTTTCCACAGTAGATGTGTTCTGCTTCTGCTCCTCAACAGAGAGGGAGCTAAACGCAGTCCTCCAAGCAAGCTTTTTTATGACAAGGATCGGTATTTCAATCAGGACACAGGCTCTAAGATTCTGAGATTTAAAAGCACTTTTTTTTCTGAAATAGAATGCAAGTACTGCATTTCATAAGAAATTAAGAGTTAAAAGTTAGCATATACAGGAAAAAATTGATGTCCTTCATTCAGTTCACTTAGACCATTTCTAGTTAACAGGACCAATGCCATCTTGGAAAACAAAAACAAACTGCTGGAGTTGCACTCTGGGTAAATACAGTCTTTAAAAAAATGTTTATATTTTTAAAGGCCTCTGAAAACATACTCTTCAACTAGCATATAAAAGGGAAATTGAATATCCTGTGTACTCTGTTTTAGAAAGGTTGAGTTTTGTGTGAACTAACAGGTACACCTAGGAACGTTCAGAAGATGTGTTTGAGACTCCGAAAAACTGACTTATTCAGCGCACTATTACAACATGCCAAACCTATTAACCTATTAGCTTACGATTAAACTACAATACCTCTTCCTTTTTCTTGATGGAATTACCATGATGCACTTCTAATGAGGATCCCTGATTCCTTAAAGTAGGTTAGGTATACCCAAAATTGTGTGCTCCAGGAAAGCCATTTTGACAGATGTGCWAGATCAGATGAAGCAGAGTGCCTTCTGACTGTCAGCAGAAACGTAAACATTCAAGGAAGCACATATTTCAGGGTCACATAAAAATAAACATCCTCTCTTGAATACCTGTTAAACTTGAAGAGAGTTCAAGTACAAAAGGTCTGTGATTAAATAAATTGGGTATTTTAATTTTTATGAATAAGTAATATTTATATTTAATGGTCCATTGTTATAAATGATAAATGGAGTTTAAACATGCATATCACAATAAGACATTATTAACTATAATATAATTCTTTTGTCAGGCAGTAATTTGCATTTAATAATTTCAGTCATTTTGTTATTCAGAATTTTTATTTTCCCTTTTGGGCTCTTTCACTCTTCTGTTCCTCTGAGCTTAGGTTACTTTTTCAATGCAGCAAACTGTTGGGATATAATGGTTAAATAATGTGAAATTGCACTGATGCCAGTGAAATAAAAGTGAGTTTTACAAAACCAAGTTCCTTCCCTGAACATAATAACAGTAAATTTCTAGTGTCCTGTAGTGCAATATCCATTAGATTTATTATGTTGCAATTCCCAATCCCACTAGTTCTGCCTGAGGGTGAGTATATTACATTTCATCACAGTTTCATTTTCTCCTACAGATGAGAAATGGGAATGCTATTGCAGTTATGTAGCATGCATGTGTTAAATCTGATCTCTAATAAAATCAAACACATCACAACTCACAGCACTTTAGCACAGCGTCGGCAAAATGAAACACCATCTGTCATCATGTAGAGACTGCCTTATTGTAACACAAAATCAAACTGCTCAGTGTGAACATTGTTATTTAATAAATGGGTAAATGGAAACTGATAATTATGATCTTATTTATTTTAAATGACTGGTTAAAGCTACAAAAAATGCATTATAACTTATCAATTAGATGTACGGACATTACACTAACACTGAGAGCAAACATCCATAAGCCAAGTCAAAATTTTAAATGCATTTAATGAAAGAATGACATAAATATGCATCACATACATTTACAACAAAGACCTGCCAAAACATAGGCTAAGGATAGGAACTGATGAAACAAAAATTCATTGTCTGTACTAATGTGACAATTGTAGTTTCTGATACAAAAACAGCTGAAGGCTATGTTGTTAAAGAATAGCTCCTTATAGCAAGCTGGAAAGTTTAAAGACAAAATGAATATCATGCTCTGGCCTGAATGGATTGCAATGCTAAAGGTTAGTCATCATCCCAATATAAGTTCGACTTCCAGGTGCTTCTAGTTTGGTTTTAATTCATATCAGAGTGAAGAATGATGCGACATATTTGTCGTTAGTATGAATTAATTGCCTTAAAGAAAAAAAACGTTTGTCAGCTAAACTGTTCCTTCCAATTGGCAACAACAGATAAAACAAGATTTCAGGTTTATAATTACAAGAATCTGGATTCGACAATTTAAATGCCAGCTTCTAGTTATATAGGTTTGTTTTGTTATTATAACAAAAACCTGAGTCATTTATCTTCAGAAAGGGATCTTCACACACAAAATATGTAGTTTTTAAAGAGCTATTACTGTATCTGCAAAGACAATAACATGTTCTGACAAAATCTTAATAGTCCCATTGCCCTCGTATCATATTTAAAGGACCCATGAGGCCAGTAAGATGTCAACAGAAGTGTCCAATGCAGTAGCACTGACATTGTGTGATGTCTAAGGGAGCAAACAGAATGCCAGTAAAATCTCCCATGTTTATGAATGTGAGAATTTTCTCCATTCCATTGATACTGTATTGTGACTTGAACAACCATTAGCAGTTCAGCAGAAATGACCCATACTATGAATGCATTTGTGATTATTTTGCTGATTTCAGACTCAGAGGTTATTATCTAGAACTTAAATATATCACAGAATTCATTATCTGTTCAGTTTCAGATTTTGCTTTTTCAAGGCTTCTTTTTTTTTTTTTTTGAAACATTTAACATTTTTTTTTCTCCCTTTAATCACATTTGTGTGCTAACACGTTCATGAAATACACAATATCCTAATTTTCTGTGCTCAGGAAGCAGTCTTGTATTTTTTTTTTTTTGAAACATTTAACAATAGTGTTTGCCTTAAAAAAAAAAGAAAAAAAATCACTGTCCCCTGTTGTGGATATGTCATTTTTGGAGCTAGTATGTAAAATGGGTGCAGGCCATGCAGAGAAAACCATGGTTTTTACAGTAAAAATTAGATCTATATGCAGGGTTATATTTTGTGTTCCATTGATTAGGATTGCAGATGCAATTTAAAAGAATTGACAGACCAATATATACAGTCTCAAATAAAACTCTGAACATTTAAGATGTTAAGAATCAAGGCAGTTACTTCTTCTTTGGCCTGCCCTGTTGTTCCTAGGCTTAAACACATACGTATGTCATACAGAAATACCTACCAGGCAAGACCCCAATAAAACTCAGGCACCAAGTAGTAAAATAAAAACAGTAAGCGTCCTTTATCCTGCAAATTCTCAAGGCAGTGTACGATATAGTCATTTACCTACCACCGAAACGCAGCCACTTGCAGTGAGAAGCACAGCAGCTGTTTAACAGCCCACATTAACACTACGCAGCAGTCTAGGACAGGCGGCAAGGAAGAATACCCTATTGAGATGAAAGTGGAAAGAGAAATTACAAAATCTAACTATAATTACCAGGGTTGGATTTGGGCCAGGAAACAGTCACTATAGCGTCTTGAATAACCACAATAAGTCTGCAACTTGGTTTTATAGCTCAGCCAGGAGATGGCATCTCAATCAGCATAGAGCTCTCTAAGACCATATTGGGACACTGCTTTTAGTGTAGAGCAAAAGGGAAATTAAGGATGGAGTACTAGCTTTATGCATAGCTGTCATGGTTCTTGTTGGCTAAAATTAGATCTTGAACATTAATTTAATGTTGAGTTTTTGTGTTGATTATATCAGATTAGGAAATTATACAATTATATGAGGCTTTTGAGAATACTGAAATATTCTGCACACAGGGAACACTGATATACTTTCCGTATGTGCTTCATTTATTAAAGCACTTATACAAGGGAGCCCTTGGAGAAGGAGCATCTTTCCAGGGAGACTCTGGAGGTTTGGTTGCTAGGAAGTTACATATGCTTCTGTTTTTAATGAGATTTAAAGTATCATGCATTATATATTATTTTCTACATTTAGGATGTTCACCATTATTTGGCTCATTTTGTACTTCATTTTGCATTTCTGGCATGTAATCTCTCTGCATACAAAACATCTTTTATAAAGAATTCCCTGAGAAATTTCAGGGATATTACATTTCACATTCTTTCCTCAAAAAAGAAAGCTCATACAGCTTTTTCCTTTATTGACATGTCTGCTCCAGGCATTCATTCATCGAGAATTTGTTTCTACCAACTAAAAAAAAAGAATTAATCTTGGCCCGTAACACAGTAACTATTAATGTGGATACTGTGTGCCTTCTATCCATTCTCTTCTGTTGTATATAATAAAAATCACGCTAGCTTTGTTTTCAGAAGAGATGTTTAAAGTCTGCAGGTTTTATTTCCCTGAAAATTACAGAGGTAGTGYTTAAAGACAATTTTTATAAGAATAAAATATTCAACTCCTCTTACCTTTAAACATTAAATAAAGGGACAGCCATTACACAACAGAAATTTTAAAACTATTTCATTTTAACTGCCCATCTTAGGAAAGCAAATCATTATGTAAATGCACAGCAGAGCCAGCTTTTTACAAGGCCTTCTCTTTGTTTACATAAAAAGAGATGCTAATCAAAGGTCAAAAACCAGTAGCAAACATTTGCGTTGAAATTAGAGACTGATAAGGCAAATTATGACATTAGTTTTTAGTTTAAGGAACTGTTTTGATCTGCAAATAGTTTTCAATAGTTTTCAAAACTGCATATTTAATATTCATCGAAGATGACAGAATGTGCTTTTCACCAGCTCCTTGTACTAGTATTGGATTTCTACTACGCTTGGAACACATGTAGAAAGAAGTAGAGCTATTTCAGTATTCTAACTTCAAGCACAATTTGAGAGGCATGAATAYGGTAGGTGATCAGTTGTAGTACAAGTTGTACAAATGTTCAAAGTGCAAYAATATATATTCAAATCACTGTAATATGGGCATAACCATTATTCATCAACAAAATCMTATTACTTTTCTCTCTAGTAGCTCCCTCCTTCTCCACACTTCCCAAAGAAATTGCAGTTTCTCCTTTCTCTCCACTACCTACTGAGGCTGTAAAGCAGGTATCTATGTTGCTAAACTGAGTTATCATTCATATCTAGTTACCAAGACCTAAAAGCCAAGTGAAATTTCTGCAACAGGGACTCAGCAGGGCTAAACTTCTATGCAATGTGTATGCCTGTACCTTTGCAAGTTCTCAATAAATTGGATTCTTGAGCTAAGCGTTACAAAGCGTGCAAGMTTTGGGGCTTACAGATTAACATACATGAGGCCACATCTTTAAACTATAAGGTATCTAAGGATGAGGTATGAACCATATTCTGATTTTCCCAAATTCTCAAAGGGAGTGTCTAAGTAATTTGCCAGGTAACTAATGAAGCTAAACTGTTTTTTAACTGATGAAAGAAGAGGAAGATGACTGGAAAAAGACCAACCTCAACAAATGATGTGCATTAATACTGTTTGCAGATTAACTGTAATGGTGTATCTAAAGGAGCCATAAATATTGAACCAGTAATAAATCCTCTAAGGACTGGGTTTTTTTGTTTTGTTTTTGTTGTGGGTTTTTGGGTAGGTTTGTTGGTGTTGGTTTTTTTTTTTTTGGTTGGGCTTTTGTTGTTGTTGTTTTTGTTTTGTTTTTAAACAGAGAGTACACATATATTTTCACAGAGATTGTTTCTTGCTTCATTCCTTTCCATAAAGTCAGACAGAAACATAGAGAAAATTCTGTTACTACAGAGCAACTCAGGTGAATAGCAACACTGAAAGCTCAGGAGATCATATCCAGCACATTAAATGCACTTACCTGTTTAAGATAAAGATGCGACTAACTGGGAAGCACAAGTCTCCTCCACACATTTCAGAAGTTTAGATAYGAATCACATAATCCAAACTTATTTCTACAGTTTTGTCCCAGTTCAGGGAAGGGCCTAATTTCCACTTAGCAGACATGTAGTTGAAATTTCCACAAAACACCATAGTGTGATTTTGTATCCAAGTGGAGAAAATAAAATCCTATAAGGTATTTGCATGCTATTTCCACCAAAACATAACCAGAATTAAATCACCTTATTTAATACTTCAAAGAAAACAAACAAAAAACAACCACTATGATCTGGCAGCTACCCAGATGTTTGACAAAATAGATCTATCTCCTAATTATAACCCAATAATATCAGATTATAATTATCTAGATCATCCCATTTACCCTTTTTTAAAAATATTAGAACATTGTCTTTCTTGCACTTATATGAAATTTCCTTTACGTTACAAGACTTACTGAAAATCAAAATTGATCATCTGGAAAGTTTCCCAGCTGGTTTTAAAACTCTGAGTTGATTTTAAGATATCTAGCTTTAGTAGAGGTTCATTATCCTTTGTAGTTCTTCCTTCAACCAAATCAAACAGTATTTCATTATCACCATATGAYGAATACATTACCTTTTTCTTCCTTAAGTGGAAAAATTCTGGCCAACAGTAGTTCTATCACTTCCATCTCGTAGTGGCTCAATGCCTTTTGTTACAATCTTGATTATTCCTAATTCATCCTTTCTTGTGGTCTATAGCCCTACTGTCTTAGAATCATCTGTCAATTTGCTTTCCTTATAGTTTCACAGCACTTATCTTCATATTTGTCATATTATTTGTTGTCTCTTTACACTTGCTTTCACATRTTAAAGACAGGTTAATACTGTAGCTAGTTGTGCCATTTCTTTTGAATGCAGCTTTTGGACATTCTAGAAAAATGTTTTAAGGAACTCCCGATTACAATTCCTTGTTTTATTTAAACTACATCATTCCCAGCAGTTTTTCCTACAATTCTTTTGGGAAATCAATCGTTTTGAACCATGAGACATGTGTTTACATGTTACTTATAGTATCTTATGACAACTTTTGCCTAAGCGACCATATAYTTTTAGTTGTGCAACCAGCCAGGTTTTTATTTGTTTTAATCAACATGAAGCTAAATATAGATTTGTTCCATTTTTTGAATGAACACTGAGTTGCTTCAGACTTGCTATGACTTACAGGATTTCCTCTTTTCTATGAAGTACATTTCTACCTTATTTACTTACTATTATTATTCACTTAAAAAGCACTCTTGTTTCTTTCACAACCTTGTAAATCTCCCCTACAACTCACAAACTTTCAGCCTTCACAGAACCCTTTTGCAAACGATTCCACAGCTCAACTGTCATGTGAAAACCCTCTCATTTGTTTTGARCCCATACTAATTGCATTTGATACCCATCAGTTCTAGAAACAAGCGGATGGGAGGAGGGWATGAAGGAAATGCAGTTTTCCTATGCACAGTAGCTGGATGTTCGAGGAACATCCTACTCCCCAAACATGGCACATCTCTCTAGTAGACACTGACCAAAATTCCAACTTGTGCTTTACTTGTTAAACCATTGATCCACATTTTTTTTTTTTTTTAAATAAATCATTTGACACTGAATTGGCAGTCRCTTGGACAATAAAGTAACACTATTTTTAACAGAACATCAGACACACTACTTCCCCTTTGGCCACTGGCTCTTCCTTAATTTATAGCAATTGATTTAACACTCCAGTCACCTGGATCTTCCTAGCTAGGTTGAATGTATGTCCACATATGAACAACTGTATGTCTCGAATATCATGCTGGCCCCTAGCACTGTCAGTTATATATACTTTTTTTTTTTTTTTTTTTTTTTTTTTTTTACATCCAATGTTCTCAAGTCTTTTCTTCCCACCCCCCCCAATAAACATGCTAAACACTAGTGCTCCTTTTACTTTCCCTCCCTATTTGTCACTGTAGACTGTTCTGACCAACCCAGGCAGGTTGGCACCTAGATGACAACATTACAGTTAAGGAGSTCCTTATCTTCTTGCAAAACAAAGAGTTTCTCAGTCTGAAACTCAATCATTTATATAACTATCAGTTAACTCCCAGAATATTCTGCTGCCAGTCTAGCTAATGGGCTATAGAAGGATCACTCAGATGCACTTTTCCTTCCAGCTACTCCAGTCATCTGGAGTCACAGAAGAGTCATACTTTTTCATGATACAATAGGATAGGATGACAATATATAGGATATATCATCCTATATCACTGCAAACTCTTCTCAAGCAAATTGAGGTGGTTATCCAAAACTGCAGGCAAATATTACACCCCAGTTTTATTAAGAGAGCATGATAGTCTGTTTTTGGAAGAGAAAAATTTATTTGTATTCATAATGAAATCTCTTTTGGGAACAGGGGGAAAACAGTAAAAACTGGAAACTTAAAGACATAACAAATTTCCGTCTGGTGTGTATATTCTATAACACCATCCAATATCGCTTTATCCTTTGACTGCTGAGAAACAGAACTAGCCAAGGAATAGCCCCCTTGTCCTTCTCCCTGCTCTCTTCTGGTTAACCATGGGTTCCTATTCTTTGAACAAAGGTGTGCAATGCTTCCCAAACCTGCTTACCTGGCCTTCCTTACCAGCTCTGCTACACCTGCCTGCTTCCATTTTCCATTTAAAAACCTTAGTTTTCTAATAAGATAGCTCACTTTTACAGTCTTTTTTTCTTTTTCTTTTTTTCCTTCAGACAGTGAAACACACAACAAGAAAAACTATGACATATTCAGTGAACATCCCAACACTGATTTAGTGACAATTATCAAGGCAACAGGTACAAAACTACACGCAGGAAAGCTTCTGATGCTTTTCTCTAAGTTCTAGTGTCTGCCCCTCCTGATCATCTAACTCAAAACCACATGTAAAACAATATGCAAATTTGAACTTTAAAACTCTGATTATACCTGGCCTGGAACGTATTCAAATGATGGGTCCTACCTTTCATTTTATAGCAGGTAAGAGGGCACAGATTATAGTATCTATGTATTACAACAGCTGAGGTACTAAAATCTCCTGTTACAAACATCTCATGGGCAATTTGGTATCTTAATTGCTTGATATGTGACAGGCAGTCAGTATTTCTACTGTTTTATCATCACAGTGAGAAGGAAAAACTTTAAAGGGTTTTAAACCAGCACCTGCTCCTGCCTCTGCTACGACACTGAAAAAAAATGATACGAATCAAGGAAAATATATGAAGTGGCTTTTGATTGTCAGATTTCTGTTTTGTTCTGAGAAACAGAAGCTTAATAAAATTTCATACCAGAAGCTCGCATCAGTCTTAGTCTCAGTTATACAGTCATACTATGCATTTGCACATGAATTTTTAAGTCCTTGATGAGAAAATGTTCATGGTTATTCCATTAGAGAGACTGTCCATATATCATCCTATCAAGAATTAAGGTCAATCTACGTGAGCAATCCCTACAAATACATTTGTAGGTGCGGGACCCTTGTGCCCTGTTCCCAGAGTTCAACACCATTCCTTAGCAGTGCAGTTTCTATGAAATTCCTAGATAGCATCTTAAAGGAAAGTAGCACTACCTCTGCTTATTTMTTCTGAAGTCTCAAAAAATTATTTTTTCCCCCACACTACAATAAAGCATAAAAAAAAAAAATTCTTCTATGTAGTAAATAGAAAAATAGTCAGTTTGGRCCACAAGAGTGAAAAGAATAACCAAACAGTAAGTACTGCTACAGTGTAAGCCTGGCCTTSCTAGTGGTGCTTAAGTATTTTACTYGAGGATTCCTTTCTCATTAAGATTGCTTTTKTTGGAATGCTCAAGTGTGCTTAATGCACTCTAAAAACTTTGCATWATACCCTAATGTTAAGTCTATGACTATCTACAGTGTTTTCCTCTTCATTTCTAAGAACTCCCTTAAAATGTTTGACATTACAATGGACAAGTTTATTGGGCGGTTGGAGTTGCATCAAAATTATTTCTACTTTTGGTTGATTCAAATGAAGGAAATCACTATTTTTATTTATTTATGAAAAATACAGTGCTTTAGTGCATGCTTTTATAGGGTAAAACATAGGCAGTGGCTCTAAGGTTTGAGAGTACAGGAAATACTGTTGAAAAGTATAATATTGTAACTCTACTTTTAAAAATGCCTGCTTACTTGCAGGTCTAGCTTTCGGAAACTGTTTGAAAATTAAGACTATTGGGCAAAGCAAAGCTTAACTTAGTAACTTGATGAATTGTCCCTGGAAGTCTTCATGTGTTTAATTTTAGAAGTTTAGCACTGRTAGAAGAGGCATAAGACACCAGAGCCTCACCAATTCTGCTGAAGTTGTCTCTACCACAGACATGAATGCTACTGAGCGATAAGCCCTTGAGTTTCCCCACAATACCCATTTCAGCTGTTGGGAATTTCACCATATTTTTAAATACCGTAAATTAAAGAGAACCAAAGATGGCTTATGCATGACCAAAAAGATCTGATGGTCTGGAAAACAGGAATACTAGCATCGTCATTCTTGTACATGAGGTTTCCCAAATAAGCAGCCTTGAGGCAAAAGGAGATATACASAATACTGTGACCATATTTTGTCTTTTGAAGACAGATTCAGAATACATAAGCCCGATGCCACCTTACAGTAGAAACACTCAGCAAAACTTAATGAGAATGTAAAAGCACTGTATTCTCCAGTCAGTTAAACTGGGATTAATCACAGCATTTATAAACTGATTMCTTCTTTACTTCCTGTAATCTCTCCTCTATGCCTGTCTTCTCTACATCTTCTACCTGCTTGCATAGACAGAAAGTCTTCCCTGATGTGGACAAAATACATCATGTTATTTTGTGAATTGTTACTGAGGATAAGYTTTTGCCCAAAGATGGACACCGCARCGTTCACTAAACTGTGGAGTCAATCCGATGCCAAGAGGGTGAGCTTTTCAGAGGTATGTCCCAGCGCTGACGAAGCCTGGCTGAGCAGTACCAGTATCCTATCACTAGCATTGTGAACTCAAGTTGTTCCTGATAAGCATGCTTGCCAGCTGTTATCAATACAGGAAAATCTAAACAAGACATTCAGAATAACTGAAGCCTTGAGGATCAAGGCTTTAACAGGTCAGTATTTGGGATCAAGAGAGAGAATAAGAGCATTTAAGAACAGGTAATAAATCTGGCTGTGGCTGGGGAGACGGTTAGCACCGAGTGCTGGTTTCCAGTCACTGGGCAAACTTGAAAAATCTCAGAGTTGCCTTCAGTGGAGCTCTGAATATCTTCATCAGCAGAATGACCGCTTCTGATAAAATAGTAGGAGTCACAAATCACTTAAGAGAAACCATACACAGCACTTTAACTTAGGGGGGAAAAAGTCTCAGTGGTAACTATGATGAGGTTTCATTTGTCGTTCGGKTTTTTTTTCCCCACAGAAACCCTCAACTTTCCTTTAAACTTGGAGGCGCAGCAATGTGCTTAGGTACAGCTGCTGTCTAAAGCATAACATCCTTCCAATAGCAAACTAAATTATGAAACACGATACGATCTGCAAAGCACGAACTAAAATGTAACTCATGGTATTAGAACCTTTCCTTTAAAGTTTAAAGGAAATTTTGCCACTCCAGTATTCAGCCTTGGCWTTTAAATATGTTGTTATTTTCTGATTACAACACAAACAGAAGTAAAACTTATTTATGGCTATTGCCATTGTGAACTGCTTCCYATTCAGAACTTCCCAGCGGTAGCACGAGACAATTCAGATTCTATAAGCATTCACAGAAGGATCAACCAACCACCATAYGATGTATACAAATGATGCTTTTTCTTTGTGCATTCCAGTTTCTTTTTAATTTCAAATTTAATCGTTAAAATAAATTTTAAGTGACAATAGCAACTGTTGTCATTGCTTTTTATCCTGTTAGTGTTTCCAAAGCTCACTCTCATTAACTTTGGTATTTGCTCTCTGTCATTTATTTCTCCTGTAACACTGACAAAATATGAACTTCGCACTCCTGACACCCTCTAACATACGGAAATATTATCTAAGTTTAAAAACTGGGAAACTGAAGCTGAAAGAGATTTTTAACTAAAAGTCACCCTGAAAAATCTACATTAACATCAGAAATTAACCCAATGCTCAGAAAATATAGTATGTGGATCATATYGGAACACAGATAAATAAAAAGATAATTCCATAAACACAAAACTGTCCTAGCTGCAGGTAGGCTATTTATTGTTTGACCTGCAGCTCACACATTCCACTGTCACACATAAATCACATTTTTGTGATACAGGGAGATTTCACTTGCAATTGCAGCAAAACCTCATTAAAATGAACTGGCAGACACAGACTATTTCTATCTTACAGAAAATTGGTGAAAAGCCAAGAAAAAATTCCTTGCCTACACTTTATATTCAAAAATTTTCAACCACTCTGGCTGTAATATTTATGCTGTACGTATAGAAGATAGATATATCCAAGCTGTAGAACACAAAGTCAATATCTTTCCCACATACAACAAAATAAGCCATGTCTTCAGATGCCTGCATGCACTTCTGCACACTGATTTACAGTTAAACTGCCACCACAGAAAACTGAAATAATAACTCCTGAAGCACAGCTTACATTTTTCCAATCAGTTTCTTGAAAGGTGGCTATTAATTCCCCTCAGAGGATATTTGATGGAAAGCAAACTGGTTATTTTTATAAGTTGATAAACTCATGATAAACTATCTTCTCTCAAGTACCAGTAACATGTACTGTACATTTAATCGGGTTCTTTGGAACTGAGTTAAAGAATAGCAACCACAACTACCTTCTCATATAAGTTCATTACGCAGCAAAACTATTCATTTTCTTCTAGTACCATAAACCCAGCAGCTTTCACAAGCACTAAGTCAGTTTTAATTAAAACAAACAAAGTTGATTATTCCAGCAAGAAATGCCTTTTTAGCTAAAGTGTTCAGCTTGAGTCTGTCCCTGGCAGAAAAGATCCTTTTTGCAGAAAAAAGCGTGCTTCCTTTCTCATAAGAAAAGACCTTTTGGGAATGAAATTACAAATTTTGAACAACTGAAAAGTTGACTTTGGTGCTCTGTTCTCATTATGCCTGCAAGCATGGTCCTGTTCAGGAACTAGAACACAGAAGGGAAAGGGTGATGGCATGATGTTGTGAGAAGATGCTATCAATTTGCAGAAGTTTCTTTCTTCTGTGAAGCAGTAACTGCTTTCCCTCTCTAAATGTCCACCACTGGCAAAGATCAACATCTGAAAAACCACAGACTGCACACTTACATTCTTATAATATATCCTAAAATAGTTAGTACCGCTTACTGGTTTGCTGCCAGAACAGCCATCTCAGCCTGCAGCAGATGAAAGGCTCTCAGCTCCCCAGACTTTAGATAAGGATGTGACCACCATGTCAAAAGGTGTGATTTTTGTGAATGGATTAAAGACTTGTTCCTTGGYGGATAGGTTGCATTTTAGAGCATTTCAGCAAAAGTATGTCTTGTGACTACATCTACATAAATTATTTCATATTGTTAATTATTGRCTAATAATCTGAATGCTTGTTTCATAACCAAAATCTGAAATTTAATGGAGGTTTTTGACAAATGAAAGCAGTTGGAGACTGCTGAATATTTAGCCAGTAAGAAACCTCTACATCAGCTATGTTGCTGCTCAGTAAAGGAAAAACTGGCACGAATATTTTATGTCCTTAAAACTCATTTGAGTTGAAGGCATGATACTTGGGTTATGCAGAGTTCAGCTTCTGAAGGCCCTTTTTAACAGCCAACACCCTCCTGACAGCAGCTACCATCAGGCCTAACACACTGTRAGTGCCAAAATCAGCAAGCTGCAAGATTTCCCCAGAGGAGGGACTTTTGCTTGTGCCCGTTGTGTGAAGGCTCCACAGGAGCCTCACTTTAGTGTCACCTGTCCTAAACAACTCAAGAAAAGTGCATTTACCCTGAAATTAGGAAAGCTGATTGCAGCGCTCTGCACATCCAAGCAAGTCACATTTCAGTCAGTACCAGCTAACTCCCGAGCGAGCAGAAAGGGTTCTGGGAAGGTTGCTGTCTTTCTGTCCATGCTGAAGCCTGAAACTACATCTGCACTGCACCTCATACGCAGCAATCTAGTTCAAAGACACCTATACATATTGCAAGACCCTTTTTCTTAAGAACCAGGGGGGAAGGTTTGCTTGTTTGGTTGTTGTGATCTTTTTGTTTGTTTGTTTTGTTTTTAAAGAATCCATTACAAAACCCTAATAAATATGCTACAATTTCTGAACCATCATTACAATAAACTTAATGGGATTACATCATGAGTGCCCAGTTTAAATCTGCACACTTCAAGATCATTGTAGGCCAATAAGTGTATTGAATATCTATCCCATTTGCAATAAAACCTGAATAGGGCTACAAAACTGTAAGCAGGTAAAATTTTATTGTCATCTCTATTACAAGAAGAATGATTGGTTGTATAGAGGTTCAGAGTTTGAAGAATGGAAGAATGAGACAAAAGCAAGAACTAATATTACAAACTAGCCAATAGGTAATGAAAGAAATGCTCCGAAAGAGAAAGGAGACTTCATTATCTGTTACCTTGAGACAAGAAATCAACTTTCATCCAGCTACAGAAGGGATTTTTAATTCCAGATAAATAGAAGTAAAGAAGGAAATGTAGGCAAGTAAAGACATTTCTGGGCCTAGGCACAGGCACTTTACAATTTGGGGGGCATGGAGAGAAGAGAAGGGGGAGAGAATTAGAACATTTTGGTATAGGTAGAAGAAGAATGAAAATATTCTGTCAAGGAAAGCAGCTTTTTCCTCTCCCGTAGTGTTAAACTGTGCTACACAACCTAGGAAAGGGTGTGGTTTGTCTTTCAAAGAGGATTTTAAACAAATTGTGCTGACACCACCCTTTATACAATTGGAGGGTGGTTTCTAAAGGAACAAATTATTTAATGTTACGATTTTGAGATGTCTGGGGTTTTCTTAGATTCTCAAAGTGCAGGATGAAAGCCCCAGAAACAAACTGAACTGATGACAGAAGCAAAAGAGAAGGGAATTTCTTCCTTCTGGACATTGAGGCCTATTAGAAATCTTTTCTTAATTTTTGCTAAAACTAAAACAAACTAGAATATCATATACTCACAATAGAAATAAAAATTAATTTAAATGTCTCCAAAAGACAAAATGCCTATGACCTATGTGAGGTAGGTTATAAAGTCATAAAAAGAAACAATTTGTTCAGAAGCTTTGCAATGAACCAGGGAGCCCAAAGGGTAAGAATCTCCGCAAACTCTGTGACTCACACTGGCTGGGACCTCTTCCTGTTCTTTAATCAGTTTATATTCATTACTCTTGTTTTTGAAGTAACACAGGGTAGAAAGATGGGTTAATCCCTGTGCTATGTTCCTAGGCAGTATGTCACCTAATAAGTTCATAGCTGGCATGGATAGTCATACATCACCTTTTGTTTGACACAGGACCCAGGTCAACCCATTCACCTGAAGACCAAACTTGCCTTAGGTGGTAAAAAAAAAAAAAAAGATCTTTCTGCTCTGGGATCATTTTCTCTTTTCCTAATCCCTATACCAGCTTTGGCACTGGCACAGAAGTGAATGGTCCCCAGCAACGTTACTGCCCCTCTGCTCTGCTCTGCTCTGGTGAGACCCCACCTGCAGTACTGCGTCCAGCTCTGGGGTCCTCAGCACAAAACAGACATGGACCTGTTGGAGCAGGTCCAGAGGAGGGCCACAAAAATGATCAGGGGGATGGAACGTCTCTCCTGTGAAGAAAGGCTGAGAGAGTTGGGGTTATTCAGCCCGGAGAAGAGAAGGCTTCGGGGAGACCTTATTGCAGCCTTTCAGTACTTAAAGGGGGCTTATAAGAAAGATGGGGACAGACTTTTTAGCAGGGCCTGTTGTGACAGGACAAGGGGGAATGGTTTTAAACTAAAAGAGGGGAGATTTAGACTAGATACAAGGAAGACATTTTTTACGATGAGGGTGGTGAAACACTGGCACAGGTTGCCCAGGGAGGTGGTAGATGCCCCATCCCTGGAAACATTCCAGGTCAGGTTGGACGGAGCTCTGAGCACCCTGATCCTAGTGGAAGATGTCCCTGCCCATGGCAGGGTGGTTGGACGAGATGACCTTTAAAAGGTCCCTTCCAACCCAAACTATTCTATGATTCTATGAAAATTTAATTTCCCTTAAACTGTTCTTTGTAATACTTCAACCCCCAAGAATAATGAACTTAATTACACACCTGCCTAAGGCAGCTGTGTAATTCATTATAACCGCAGTGAAGAGATGAGGTATATTGTTATTTACAAGACATGTGAAAACACTCGGTGACAACTTGTAATATGCAGAACACATCTGCTCAGTTCACACTTAACACTCAGACCAGATTCATCCCAAGTTCCTCTGAAGACTGACTCACTATGCTGATGAGAACTACAGGACATATGCAGTAATCCATGGTATGAGATGAAATGAGGTAAAAATTGAAGTTTCCACCATGTTATTTTCCTGCAGGTTCCCAATGACCCACTTACTGTATAGTGTGTTCAGCAATCAGAGAAGGAGGAACCTGCTTCAATATTTTCTTCTCCTCATTCATTGCAGAAGCCCATACACTATTTACTTCACACCATATAAACCCTGCACTGATTACAGAAGTATTCATTTTGTAGTCTTCTTTCCTATATAATTCATGAACCAAGTACCAGAATACCTCAAAAGCTCCAAAGCAATTGTTTTTCCAATTCCTTATTTTACATACAAGAAAAGCAAGACAAAAAAGCAACGTGCCTTAAGACACACAGCAAATCAGTGGTGGACTCAAGATTACACCTTGAGACGACCCTACTCCCAAATCCAATACTCATTGGTCTAGATTGTATCACCTCTGTACTAAAGGATAAGGAATTAACAGCTTCTACATACTTCATATTTACTTCTAAGTACTTACCCTTCCACTAGTCAAGACATAGCTTTCTCAAGTAACACTGCCTGAATTTGCAGAATCTGCAGTATCTGATATGTGCAAATTTAGCCTCCATTAAAATGAACGTGGAACTCTAAACTTCACAAAAGCAATCATAAGCATTAAGAATGATGAGGATAATGCCACCAATATTTACAGTGAATCACACATTCACAGCCCATTCTAAAACCAGGCTAAATAAAGACTTCATATTTGCCTTTGTGCACCTTTAAATTAAGGAAGACCAGATCCAAATGACCTCAGTTAATTTTTGTGCTGTGTCAGAAGAGAGTGAAGCTACATTTGTAAATCCCAGAGAGAAAGCTAAGCATGAGGATCTCAGAGGTAATGGGAATATTTGAATTCTATTGAAGGGCATTAGAGAGCAATTATGATAAGATTTTAGCCATGAATTATTTGAATTGACTGTATTTAGCAGATGGAATTTGGAAAGGAGCTGTATTTAGTGAAGACCTAGCAGTATGAAGTGAACCGTGCTTAAATCAGATACAAATAAAATCTAATGAAGAAAATTTCAGGAGAACAAAGTCTGAAAGGATGCAAACAGGGCTGGGTGAAATATAACCAAATATAATACCGAATAAAGTGGACAATATGAAATAAAAAAAACACACTTTGTAGCAATAAATGTGCTAGGAATCAAAATATCCAGAGAGAGTAAACAATGAAACACAAACTATAAAAGGAAGAGGCAGCACGTGAGATACAAAACCAGCATGAATTTAAAAAAAAAAAAAAAAAAAAAAAGTGGTTGCACAGAATAAATTGAAAGATTATAACTATATCTAAAGATAACAGTTGAAAAGGCAGTAGTATAAATAGTTAAGACTAAGAACAAAATACCTCCCAGTTGCTGCACATGAAAACCAAGAGATCAACATAGGAGATGGAACTACCACAGAACCGCCGTAGGAAAGAAAATAATAATTTATTAAAATATTAATTATACATTACTAAAAACCTCAAATTAATTCTTTAATCATTGTCCACAAAGGAACCAGCAGACACACATGACTTCAAGACAATGAGAAGGTAGTCCAGAGATCTCGAGACAACTAGAAAAAAGTGGAAGAACTTTGAAAAGAGTGAAGTCACATAAAACATACACAATAAATTAACCTAGAAGGATAGAAAGAACTTTTATAACTATTTGGTATAAAACTTTTCATTAGTTAGATTAGAGCTGGTTGTAACATGAGAAACACTTTTATTGTACGCTGTCGCCTTTTCAACTTAAATTCCAAAAAATCTGGCTTCCTTCTTTTCTCATCTTACTAACCGGGGCTAACTTACATGCTTTCAGGATAGATGGTTTAAAAAGTACAAGTGAAATAGTAACCAAAAATCATGAAATCAAAATAATATGTCTAAACAAATAACTAAATTGTAATCTAGAGCCAACCACCTGAGAGTTTACCTTCAAGAGTAAAAACAGAAGTTGAAGAACCACCTGAAAAAACTAAACTTTAATTGAGGAGAGACAGCAGAAGGAATTTAAGTTACATGGATTTTAGAAAGGTCACTAAGTCTCTGCTTCCTCTTCCATTCCCTTTCTGCCTTTCTTTCCATCTTTTATTTCCCTCTGCACCAAACAATTGAAAAGAGCATTTGGTCCAGAGTCATTAAGTATGGTATTGGGGTGAGCCACATATGTGGATAGGGAACTGGCTTAAATGTCACAGACAGAGGCTGTTTATGAGACAGAGCAGTTTGGGAGAGAGGGATTAGTGGAATGCCATAAGAATCAGCATTAGGCCCATTTTTGTTCATTTTATATATCACTGACCTAGGACATGAAATATGTATGAAGGTGAAGAAATTTGCTGATGAAACAAAACCAGAGAATAGAGCTTGTAAAGACAAAAAGAGAATGGCAATAAAATTCTGAATGACAAATAGACTAGGATCACAGGCTGATACTGTTGGTGGTTTCACTGGCATCTGCAATTCATTGTAAAGAAAGATAAGGTTATGAGATGACAAAAAAAAATTGAAAGGTAGTGCTCTCTCAATGGCTATATGCCACAAAATATTTAACAGGAGTTGAATATGGTCCCGGTACCGGAAAGAACTTTAAAACCATCTGCACAAGGATTAACAGTATTTAAATTAATAAGGCGAGAGAGATTCTAGGATAGATATAGTAAACAAAAGTAAGACTTGGAATAAATCATTCTAATACTACATAGGGGACTTGAAGCCACATTTGGAATGCAGCCATAGTTCTTGTCCCTTAAGTATATGAAGAATATTATAAGAGTGAAGATATTAAAAGGGCAATCAGAATGTTACAGAAACTCTAAAAATTTAGTTCACAAAGGAGTGAGCAGCTAGTATTCTTTGAAAAAAGATCCTAAGAGATGAAAATCTTTTTGAAATAAACAGAATAATGAGGAGAATATAAGGGAAAGAATACATCCACCTAGAATGAAGGAAGTATAGTGAATTGAAGGGAATTTAGGAAAGCTATTTGCCTCAATAGATCTATTTACTGATTACATAAAGCTGAGAGAGAAAACATAAGTATCACGATGACCAACATTATCAGAATGGCTATATCAAGTGATGGATGTCATGCAGCAGTACTGCTGTATCAAAAGTAATTTCACATCATGCTATATGGTGACCTCGCAGATGATGGTCAGCATCAGTTACGCAGAGGGGAAAAAAAATAATTGAAAGATCAGAATTACTAACGTATTTTCTCCTACTATATACTTGTCCAAGCCCATATTAACGGCATAGATACTCCATGAACAAGGCCCTATTAATGAGTTTTTGAAATTGCAAGGAATTATGACTCAGATAACAAACCCTGTCACAGCACATCCTTTGAAATCATGCGCTATTCCACAAGAACTACATGGTATGCCAGGCCACCACTCATTCCCTCAGGTCACAGGCTTTCTTTCCAAGATATCCTTGGTTCTTTTATCCAGGTCTGACTGAACTCTTCTTGGAAATCAGCAAAGATTCTTACCAGCTTCGGAGGAAGACAGATTGACCCTCAGTTGTTCATGCATATTCTCAATATATGCAATATCTTCAGAATTACTACATGGCATGAATGTGTTAAGTGAACAGATTTATCAGACGTATATGATTTCTGTTGCAATGCTGCTAATTTTTTTTTTAAATCTACTATTTTCATAGTCTGAATAGTCTTATCATACCAGCCTTAGTAACTACCAAAACCAGCTTAATTTTATTAGACTATTATCAACTTTCATTATGTTTAATTTGAGAATCTGACAAGAGTTAATTTTAAATACATTTTCACCAAAATTAAAATCACAAATTGTAAAATTAATCCTAGAAGTGTCAGTTGTAACGTAATGTAATTTCAGTCTCCTTAAAGTGACTCCTTATTAGCTGATACAGATCGGAATCCCAACAAAAAAAAAAGCAGTGAAATAATCTAAATACCACACTAGGTACCAACAGGGCAGATAAACTGAATTGGGAGAGATGAGTTCACTTGATTTGATAACCACCTGCAAATACACAGGTTGTGTTCCTGTCATCTGCATTAATTATCCAAACATGACTGGCTCCCATTAGCTCTAACACGGGCTCTTTTTGTTAACTTGTATAATTTGTTGTATTTCCTGGTCAGATCATGGAAAGTTTAGGATATAAACCTGTATTTTACATCCTCTTAAATCAATATGTTAGGTGAGAGAAGCATAAGCTTTTGGATTTTTTGGGGGCATGTGTGGACATGCACGCATATGTGATTATCAGTATGTTGGAACAGATGCAGAAACTTTTAAAAAACAGAATCAATTGACCTATCACAGTTACAGGGAAACTGAAAAGGTACTCAGACTACCTACATATATAGCACCTGCTTAGAGAGAGAGAATTCTTACTGGAACAGGATAGTAATAATTTTAATAATTTCCAAAACCCAAACAAAATAGAGGAAAACCATGCCAATGGCCTTATAAAAGGCCTAGAAATACTCACTACGTAAAAATTGTACAGCAGTGGTAAGCTGAACTTGGTAAATGGTATTGCCCACTTCAGAGAATAAATTATATTCCCTAAATAAGCCATTTAGTTGTACTCAGAAGGAACAATGTTTTGCTACCGTTGATTCTCATTTATATTGCAGTTGTGTTATGTATCTCACACAATTACAGTGTTATTTAACAAATTACTTACTGCAATGCCTTCCTTTCTGTATCGAGTTTGGATTTCCAAGTGAGAGTTTTAAATATTATGTATTTGAAACAGACTCATGTAATAATACCTTGTATCATTACCACTGGTAAGAAAATAATTTAAATCGGTAGAGTATCAGGGCTCTATCGTTAATGGAATGGATGAGGTCCTCTAAAGAATGCATTTCCTCTTTAGCATGGCCATTACTGTATTACACATGCACCTAAAGCAGGAATTAAAAGAAGGCTTCCTTACAGTCTAGAGTGATTTCTACTCATTTTGTATTGACATAAGTGACTTCATAAGGTGCAAAGGTTTGGAGATTCAGCATTTAAGTATAATGGGACTTGTCCACTTGTAAACTTATAAAAATGCTGCCTACTGTGTCTGCAGGGAAAAAGCATCACTATTGATTGCAAATAATTTTACACAGATGTTTGCTTAAAGGCAAGCAAGCCTTAGGGACCAGAGCAGAGCATAGTGATACAGACCAGACTTGTCAAAAACTAATTCACTAGTTTTTGATCAGAAAGCAGATGACAACTGATGACTTTATGCAAGCTGTTCTGAAATGCATCATGAGATGGCAAATAAAGTACAAAAGAAATGTTTCCAAAAAATACAGTACATGCCCTGAAAACCTTTGCAGTTTTAACACAGATGTTAATTTTGTATTTTCAGTCTTCCTTACAGTTTACTTACAGTTCCTGCAAGACAGCAAAAAATTTTCCGTTCTATTGCAGCACATCCTTAAGTGAATAASCCATTTCCCTGGCTCTCTACCTGTAGATGGCATCACATATTTTAAATGCCTATCATCACTGATATAAAATTCAAAGTATTCATTATCTGATTAATTTCTAAATGGACAAAGTTTAAAGCACCCTAATATATGCCTTTAAGTTCCTCCCTCTAACTGCTGCTCCTGCTCTCTTGCTTTTCCTCTCTCCATGAGCAATAATAGCTCGTCAGTAACCCACTCGCCTTTTCCCTGTACCACGCCACATGCAGGGGGCACAGCGAAAGATTGCAAAAGGAGCTGCCCTCTTTAGCTGCAGCATCAGGCTGCCGAGAGATACATTTTCCTTTATCCCACTTCACCAGCCTTGGACCACAAGACTGGATCTGGACTGAAGGAGACAGAAGTTCATTGCTCCACTACCTTAATGCTTTCTACAGAAATCACAGTAGCACCTCCTTTTTCCCTGTCCTCATATTGTTGCTGGCTGATCCTACAGCTTGTTTTCCTCCGATTTCTTTAAGAGACTTCCATCAATGTCAAACCAGCAAACCCCCGACGGCAAAGCTGTTTCCTTTCCCTCCTTAAATCTTCCACAAGTTCTTCTACAGTTAACTCTTATGTCACATGTCCTTGCAACAAACTGCACACAACCGAGAAAAGTTTCATCACCTCACATATGAAAACTCTTCGCTAAAGCAAGTGATTTTTTTTTCTTTTTAGGGAGCAAAAATATATTTTGTCAGCTTAGGGATGACTTTATAAGATACCATTTGATCTTCTACAGTAGACAGAACTAGAACAAATCTGTTCCATATTTCGATTACAAGACGACTGTAATCTCTTAACAGAAATTCAAGTTTTACCTAGAATTCACTAAGTATTACAAGAGCAATCTGCCAGCTGGAAAGTGACTTGCCTTACAAATATGGTCGACAGTGCTGCAGGACTAATAAACTTACCCCCCAAAAAAGACAGTATTGACCCCAACGCTAAAAGTGACACCACAGAAAAGCAAGCAGCATTTGCGAGATGAAAAAGAAGAGAAGAAAGGAAAGAAAAAACCCACTAAAACATGTTCATTTACAGACTATTTTGCACCATTTCCAGAGATAACCCTGATGTCAGAGTTAACTAGTCAGCTAGCCATTAGTAAGCTGGAAGCAGTTTTAGCTACTTTCAGTATCCTTGATTAACTAGTGATTCAATACGGCAGTGAGTGATGAATTTCAGTGGTTTCAGAATGAAACCTACCGTATATTATACATGTCATAACAATCCCACACTCTCCAGAAGTTAGTAGTCATGGAATATATCACACAGTTTGACAAGCAAATCTCTCAACAAGATCTACGTTTATCTCCTATGACCTACAAAGCAACTCTTATCACAACAAATGGAGCAAGCCCAGCACATCTCAACATAAAGACAAATTGAGACAAATCTGTCTACTTTAAGGAACGGCCTCGAAGGACTATCAAAGTAAGCTAAAGATATATGTGCTCTCCTGCAGCCAGATTTTTAAATCTATCTTAACTCAAACTAGTATGTTCACAGCTAGGGGAAGGAAAAAAAAAAAAAAAAAAAAAGCCTGAGAAGTGCCAGGAACTAATTAGGAAACATAAAATCTGAGATCTTACATTCCATGTATTGTACTAAATAGCACCCTAATAGCAGGTTATGGTCAACTGCAGTTTCTGCCAGAAGTAGGTAAGTGGTTTCCTTAGTTAAGTGCATACATGGGGGGAGGTAGCAAAAGAAATGGACTGAAATCCAAACTCAGAAAACTTGGAGAGCTAGCTGCAACAAGCCTCAAAAAGATGCAGCTGTTTGGAGAAACAGCTTATGCATATTTATTGAAACATTTTTTTGGTCTAAAAATCACAGGGAAGATGGAGCAGATTCTCATACAGTACTAAGAATAGGAAAGCAGTCAATATGGAACATGAGTGGTGTTGTGGTAATTCATAGCAAGTCAAGATTCATGTTTTGGTAATTTGTAGATCCTTGGTAAGTCTTGTTTACGAGGTCTGAAAGACTTAGGAACACTTAGGCCAACAGTCTCAAAATAGTCAGCAGCTATGTCAACACTACTCTCAAAGATCAGCTTTTTGGAGATATTGTAAATGGAGCAAACATCTGCTTCTATATCCACCTAGAGAACGCATAAAACCAGCCTGTTCGATCCTGTCTGGTAGCACGGTAACCCACGGCGTATGCACAATCTCATACTCTGGACAGCAGACTCCAGTTGCCATCATGAAAGATTTCTGTCTCAGACAGATGGGTGTGATATCGAGCGCACCCTCATAAGAGATATTTTAAATATGGGGCTGAGATGGGTCAGAAAAGCTTTAAGCAGCAGGAACTACAGGATTACTTTTTATTTGCAGCACTGCATTGCAAGCTTTCTTTGCAGATCTCTGAATGGCAATATGTTTTTTAATAATCTCAAAAATTAATACTGTAGATGCCTTTTTAGATGTAACCTTGAAAACTGCCCAGAAACTTTGTTGATATAGAGCACATACGTCGCTAAAACATGATCCAAATTCTTTAGAGTCAAGACATGCATAACCCCCTGTAGTACTTTGTCTACATGTTTTACAGAACATTAACTGCTACCAGTTCATTTGCAAGATACAAATTACTAGGTTTATTTTACAGAATTGTATACAGTACCTATCTCCATCCATGCTCCAATACCACTACTGGCAACTGAAAACACTCTGTTTTCCACAGGAATTTGAGACTGCCTAGATGAAAGGATCATGCACTCATTTCTTGCTAAAAATCAATGATAATTTAGCATCTACCTGCCTTTAAAGAGACCAAGATTGTCTTGATTATCAGGAATTTCTTATCACTGAAATATGAAGGCTATTAATGAGTGGCTCAGGACAAAATCAGCAGAACGAGTTGCAAGATTGTTTTTCTTAGTGTTAATTACAGTACTTCTTTGGTCAGTTCTTCCTTAGATTACCATTGTCACTTCATTATTTATTTACTCTATAAAATTATTTAAAACTTCCAGAGTACTCTGAATTAATTCATTTGTATGCGTATAAAAAAATAAATATACTAGTGGCAGTATTGTTTAAATGTTCTGACACCTGCTTGGTAATGAGTAATTAAAATAAGCCACTGTATGATTGGTTGCACCATAATTAGGTTTTTKGGGGGAGGGTGAGGTGGGTGGGTTTGAGGGGGTTTTTTAATTTAACTTAAGAAAATTAGAAATAGATTACAGCACTGCAGCTGTATTGGAATAGAGAGGAGAAAGAGGGATGTCTCCATGCAAATTCACAAGCAGAGGGAACACTTTTCAACAACTTAAAACCCAGCTGCACAGCTAATTTGCCAAAACATTGGGTTATTTTCTTTTAAAAAAGAAAAAAAAAAAAACAACTCCATTTTACAGCCATATGTGACCATCTCCCGACTTCTATCTGCCTGATAGTTTGGAATGGGATGCTACTGTCTCTGTGCATTTAGCTATTTAGATGAAGTGGAAAAAAGTCAAATCACAACAAAGATGGAGTGGAAATCTGTGTGGATCTATGTGTAATTCAAGAGGCAATGCCACAGACAGGAAGAGAAAAAGAGATATTGATGTAGCAGAAGAAAAACGAAGGAAGATGGTTGCAAATATATTTCTGGAGGATAAGGGGAAAGACACCGAGATTGCTCATTTTTTGCCCTAATGAATAAATCATTCTAGTTCCCCCACCCCCCCTCATGCACCTGCTGCTTTGAAAAGCCCCTTCCACAACCAACAACTGAACAGCAAATGCTGCACAATGACTCAAAYGTTGCTGGAGCCATGCCAGCAAAAATTACCACTCTTCAACTAAGATAAACATCATATTACTTCATTACCCTTTTAAAACATATGCAAATTAAATCCATTATTCTTTTTTCTTACAGAAATGAAGTTCCTTTGGCTGGAATTCAACGGCTCCCTTTGTCATCGTTGACCAYGAATGGATGAACTTCATGTAGATGATGCCCATTGCCCATCTTTGAATCAAACATTAATACCATTTGACAGTAATAAATAACATTTATCACAATAGGGATCTACTAATGATTTTCCCACTAAGCTGGCTCATCAGAACCTATCAGCTGACAACTGCATAAATGAGATTAGCATAACAGCTGCCTATGACAAATGTATCTAAATCATTTTAATGCCAGCTAGCTCTTTGATCTCCCTATCACATTGTTGCCAAAACTAAATCCATTTCTTCAAGATACATGTTGTTTATTACAGATACATGTGTATATTCCACACCATTACGTACTCCAGAGATTTCAGTAATTAAAAGAATTAAAAATACTGATTGGATACTGCCACTATAATGTAAAGTTGCAACACTGCACTTCAGAGTAACATTCCACTGCCTACTTAATTCCCCCCTCCCACCCCGAATTCTAGGATTCAGTGTTTAATAGCTGTGTGTTTCTCTGGCACAAAATACATGTTTTAATGTAAATACGTGTATTAGCTTCTCTTTGTGAGTATTGCTTACAGAAGCATCATTTTCATGCAATTTAAACTAATTCCCAGTAATATGGGACTTGGTTCCATGCACACATCAAAGCAACAAATCATTGTGTTTGTATAAATGCAAAAGTGACAGGGAAAGAAAAACTCTCTGGGAGAGCAATGTATTTGTTTTAATTATTATTACAAACAAGGCCTATGAGACTGTCATACAAACTCATGAAAACAGATTTCAGTCTAAACCCAAAGCCAACAGCTCTTGTTGCACCTTTATAACAACATTTTCAAAAGCACTCTAACTTCCAAACACTTCAATTGAAAGTCAATGCACTCCTCTACCTGAATTCAGATTGTCAGAGTTCTTCAGGTCCTTAAGGATGTCTTAAGGTCCTTGATGTCTAAAACACAGGGGAACAGATGCTCTCAGGTGCTTCAGAAAATCCCAGTCAGGTGCTTCAGAAAATCCCAATCACAACTCAGATTAAACCTATGGTGCTTCAGAAGTGAACAAACTGGATAAAACACAGCACAGGAGAAAAAAAAAAAAAAAAGGATGAAAACACTAAAAATTATGTTTTCCCCTGACTTTTTCCCAAGCTATTTTATTGCAACTTAAATTATAATTTCCAAAAATATTTACTTTCTTAACTATGCTAAAGATATTAAAAAAATATGTCTATCTGAGTCTGTCTTTTAGACATTTCTAAAAAGTGTCCCTCCTCCCCAGTTTTGGAGCCACCAATCTGTTGAAACCTGCAGAAGAATCTCCATAGATTTACTTARGCTTGGATTAAGCTTTTGATGACTTCACATATGAAGTAACATCAGGCATGCCTACACTTGAGTGCCCTTGATTTAAAACCTATGTACCTTTCCCGAACTGTGTAGCTTTACATGCATTTATTTTGTAGTTTTGTAGAGATTATCACTTGTTTTCTCATCAGTGTTTTCAGACAACTTCTAAACAGAAATATTCATAACTACTTATACTTGAACCATCTTAATGGCTATTCTGTGAATAAATAGAAAGCAAACTAGGTATATCTGTGTTGCATTTAAATTAAAATACACATCCATTTACCCAATCAGCTAAGTAAATTCTGGAACATGAATCTTAACTTCTACTGAGAACCAATATCAAGTGGCACCAGAGGTTAGTTCTCCTAGAAGCAGCACCAATTCATGGTGGAAAAGGTTTCTAAATTAATGTTTCTGAATGAAAAGTTTGAAGGTTTTGCATAAGCATGAAAAATGTGCAGGTATGAGAACTAATGAGATTGCAGGCTGAGAACTGTTTAAAGTATTCCAGTTATAGTACTCTGTAGCAAATATCTTGTTTTCAATGCTGTTACAATCACAAGCACTTTGTTCTTCCTTGCATTTCAATTAAAATTCATGGGATGTTTTCTCCACATATTTTTTTAAGTCTGCCTGCATTTTCCATATCTTAGAAAAATTTCTGGCCATTATTTTTCATGTAAAATGAACAGATTGTATGGTCTTTTGTCCAAGCCTTTTGTTTTGTGAAGCAGGCCATTTTTCATGGATGAAACTGAGGCACACACTTTCAGTTTTGACAGCATTTCTTATCATTCCCCCCAGTTAGCATTGTTACCTTTCATTATTTAATTTCGAAGTACAAGGAAGGCTGATTTATACCCATGATGTATAATTAGAGGCAGATGGAGGGCTTGGAAAATAGAAACACTGAATTAGGGCTGTAGTAAGTGCCTGTAAGCTTCCTGTGAAAAGTCCTCTCTGTGCCACCAGCTAAAAACAAAAAGCCAAACRATTTAAACTAAATGAATCCATGCTGTTGTAAGCACTGAGTTAATGAAAGTGAATACAAAACTAATAAAATACATTGGTTGTGGTTGCAAGGTAATTTGAAATGTTTTCAAGTACAAATGATGAAATGTGTTTGTATTAATCAAAATCATCTTTGAATGTGCCYATGGTCAAAAAGCCTTCTTTTTTTTTAACCTCCGCTTCACTTGAAATCACTTTGACAGAAGTCCACTCTGCATTTTGAAGAGAGAAGCGCTTTCTGCAGTTCTTTCATATGATAATGTACAGTATATTTTCAGCTGCCTTTTTAAAGTTTAAACAAATGGAAGGCTTATTAAGAAGATATCATAATTACATGCAGCTATTTCACTAGCTCTTATCTGAAGCAAAAGCAAGCAATTAGTCGAGAACATAAATTCATTCAAGACATTTACAGAACATGAGGGAATAGACCAGCGGGAGAAAATAGGCCCATTTTACTGTTTCATCTTCCCTGTAGAAAGACAGTAAACTTTTTCTAGTAGGTTTAACACCACCTACAAAATAGCTCTTATATTTGAAAAAYGAACTAATATTTCAGAAGACTTTGAGACTGTTAGCAAATGGCTAAACATACCAAAAAAGTCACCCTAGTAGTCTTAGATGAAGGACAGCTGCCTTGACAAACAGTAAGGACTTACTGTTGTAACAGATACAAAAGAACATTACTGATGCAAGTGGTCACCGGTTCAGTTCTCACCAGCAGAAGCATAAGCCCACTGCTGTCTTGAAATCCCATTTTACTTTCAAATTATGGATCAGTGAAAAGTAATCACTAATAAATCAAAATAATGAGATTTTTGCTTCATGCTGAATGCAGACACAAAATGGAAAATATTAGGAGCACTATCAGTGCTTATTCTATTTGATTTTTCTCTGCTTTTTAAGCATTCAATTCTCTAGAGTGCTGATCACCACATCCCCCGCCCTCAAGCATACAAAACATTTCACATATGTTTAACATTAAGCACCTGAATAGTTGTAGAGAAGACTATGGAAACGTTCATGAGTTTTAAAGTTAAGCACCTGTTTAAAGGTGACAGCAAGGAAAGGAGAACTTCAGTCCTAGAGCTGCCACTTGAGTCACAATGATGGTGGTGACATGCACCAGAACATGATTTCCCAACAACAGCAATCACTCCCAGCATGTCAGAAACACCTACCCAGATTAAACTCCTCTGAGAAGACACAGCTGACCAGATTTAAGGTGCACAGGGGCCTGGACAAATTGTTGATCTCCAAGGGGAAGGAGCTGAAGAAGGCAGAAGGGAGAAGATTGCACAGCAGCAGGGAAGATGAATAGGAGATGCACAGGTTCTTCATGGACACACTACTTCTCTATTTCAAACTTGATGTTTAGGACATCAACACTTCTATCATAAAGAAAAGCTTTATTTAATGGGGGGAGGGAATAAAGTCCAAGATTTTCAACAGTTACTCCATTATAGTTAGATTCCAGAATGACTGTAAACCTTCACTGGACTTCCTCCCAGATCACCCAAGATAATTCTTTAGGTTCAGAAAATTATCATTTCGGTAATACAGAGTTTGCAGTGTTCATTTTTAAGTCCTGGTAATCCAAAATGCAGTTAATACATAGCGCTTACTTTGTATCCTAGCTTTACTTTTTATATTCTCATTTGATGAATATAAGTCAACTAAAAATAATTTAAAACATACATAGTAAAAGTATTCACTCCTCCCCTTTTGCTATGGGGGTAACCAGGAAAAAAGTAGAAGAATATTGAAAACAAGATGTTTCCACTTTTACTGAGAGGATATGCACAGAAATTTCTCACATATTTAAGACAACACCTACATGCAAATCCTCTTCSTCTAGAAAGAATGATAGAATATTTGTGCTGGAATTTGTTAATGTTTTCTAAACTAGTAGAAAAACAACTGTTTTTCTACCAGAAGCATTTGGCAGGCACATAGGCAGAGTAATACTTCATCTTTCTGCAGTTGCCTTCACTTGCAAATCTCAGCAATATTAATTCATTTTGGAGAAAGAGTCTAATGATTTTTTTTCCTCTTGTCATCAATTGGGCTCTGAATGTTTCTTTTAATTAATGCGACATAATTCATGCATAGTCACTACTGAACCCAGCAAATTCATAATTAATGACAATTTTGCACCTGCTGTTATGGGTAGATGCTGTTCACTTTAATTTAACTCGATACCTTGATTATTCATTGGAAACTGCAGGAGATGCCGATTATCTTACACATTTTCTGAAAAKAACAAAGCAGTCACAACTGGATAAATAGAAAAAAAAAACATTTTCAAGAATTTTCTAGTAATCAAGACCCCAACCCAGCAATACACACATATTATATACATATATAGAACACATTAGATTCATGACCACCACCCTCAAGATGAAGGTAGAATTTCATATGCTTARAGCTAAACATAATAGTAAGTTTAACCATATTTTTAAATTAAGCTACTAGCTAAAGTTGGAAGTATTATGTATATTTTTATGCCAGAGGTGATCCTGCTGGAATGTGTGCCTGACTGTCTCCAATATCAATCCTACTACAAAGACATATTTGAATTTTGAACCACAAACGTCATGTGGTAGCTGGGAAAGTTCTTTGTGGTTGAAAGAAGGGACATATTACTTATAGAAGAATTGAGCATAGTCGTGCTGGATGCACGTGTATTCATGGCTGCACAGATGATTTCTTCCTGCCCCTCCATATCCTACCACGCTCAAAGGTATTATACATATCTGACCATTTAAACATGGTTTTGTTCTTTAAACCTATCTCCCAATAGACTTAGCAGGTTTTTAATAGAAGCCTAAGCAGCATTTTTTTTCCTCTAGAAGTGAGCAACATAGCATGGTATTAAATAATCATCCTTCCCTCCCCCACCCACCACCCCTTTTTTTTTTTTTTTTTTTTTTTTAAAGTTTGGAAGTGCTGCTGCACTTGCTGAACCTTTTAGAAAACCTTGTTTCAATTTTATTGTATGATTTTACCTAGCCAATACTTATCAGAAATTACTTTTCAATTAGGTAAAAAGATTAGAAAAACAAGAGACATTTTTGTCACTTCAGCTCCCCACATTCCCAGACATTATTCAGTAGAAAAGAAAATATACAGCACCGTTAACTTAAACAGCAGCTCGCTACAAACAAATTAAATTCTCATATTGTCCTACTGATATTAAAGTCTAGTTTCTGCATCCTGAAACATTCCAGTAGGACTGCCACAGACACAAAGAACTAGAAGGGGATGGTTCTGAATTACCTCACTTTCACAGAGGCAAATCACAGCCTCGGGCATTTYTTTCTGAACTCTAGAATTTCCAGCCACATACTCTCAATGCCGAAAGTCAATGATTTAAGTGGCACATTGCCTGTTACTCTTACAGAACAGAAAATGTGGTTTAAATATTTTAAATCACGACCCTTTCCCAACTATAACCAACAAGCAGAAGGAAAAAAAAAGAGCATTTCTGACCTACTTTATCTTGTTGATGGACAGATGCAGACACAAAATACTGCAAGGAATAAGGTGCTCACTTGGAAACTGAACATGATCTTTCAGAGTACAAATTTACAAATTACAGTTAAGACTTTTTTCTGGGTTTTATGGTATGCTTTTTCTTAAAATTAATATCTTAGATCCTCAGTTACTCTTCATTCTACTCCAAGATCAAGGCAATGACCAACTCAGCACTGCTAAGATTCTTCTTTCATTTGACCAAAGAAACCATACAGTGTATACAGAYACTGTTTCAGCTGCATGACTTTGTCTCTTCTCTTTGGGGGATAAAACTCTTCMCGAGAAAAGTTAATGTAATAAACTCTGTAGAGCCAAAAACACAGRACCAAGTATGTATTTAAAGATAAATCTGATTTTCCTGACTCAGCTTATATCCTTAATAAGCAGTCGAATGACTCTCTAGATGACTGACATKGCAATTATCATAAACAGTTCACTATTAGAATATGCATGGAAAATGCTATCATTTTATAATTGTACAGATATAATGGGAATTAGACAATAAAGAACTACATATTCAATAATTTCTTCAAATACTAAGGAAATCCATTCAAGTARATACAGAACTATCAGCATACATGAGCACTCCATGATCTTTTTCATAAATTACCAATTCTGCGAYCTCTAAATTAGGAAGAGTATATAATTCTTGAACAGATAATAGGAAGAGTATGTAATTCTTGAACAGCTAATGGYGTCTGTGTCAATAAGGGACATTGCTCAGGACCACTGCCTCCCCGTAAACTAGTGCCAGGAACTTAATCTAGGCCATTAAATTCACCTAGTAGGTTATTTTAACCACACGGCAATCCCTTCTGTGACAATACAGTCATATGAAGACAAACTGAATTCGCCCTAAACAGCTGTCTGTATCTTGCAGGCAGCTAATGAAGCCCTCATATGCCACCGAGATACACACTGTGTATGCTAGAGAGCTACAGAGGACTATGTTGAGTGTATTAGTGTAAGAGGACGTTTGCCCTGTGGCTTCTTGCAGCCAGAATGAAGCTGGGTTGGGCACGCAGGCTAGGACCCAGTCAGCTGCTCATGACAGCTTGCTTTCTTCATCAGCCCTTGTACCAACCTAACCCTCCTGCTGGTCATGAAGCAAAGCCATAGCATGAGATTTACCCTATAACATATATTCAGTAGATAAATCTAGGTCAAGAATCCTAAATTAGCAATCCCTGCACACATACTCCATGTTTCTTCTACAAGAAAGTTGTTTCTTTAACAAGAAAACTCACATGTACTACAATCGTGCTTTTCAGACAGTCGTGATATCTATTATACTAACTGTGCCTGAGAATTTTTACTTTTTTTGCTCCGAACAGTATTTTTGATCTTAATATAACATAGTTAAAACTTGATGAAACAAGGGACTATGCATACAGAATATCAATATAATAAGTAGCCTTCATAGCAGGTTGTGCTTGCATGCTGGCTCAGCATTAGGAATTCAAGTGTCACATAGTAAATAAATTTGCATTCTTGAGTATTCTGTTTCAACGGGTGACTATAATGAACACAGAGTCACTGAATACAAAAGAAAACACTGGAAAACAGGACACTTGCTCTTCAAGCTTCTAGTAAATCTATTTAAAAGTGTTTTCTGCTGGCTCAAGGACAGATTATGTGGATTGGAATTCAGTTTTAGCATACATCAAAAAAGCCATGAATGTCATCTTAAATTCTGTCAAGATGCTAGAATTYAAGCTCACTTTATTTCTGATCTGGACTATAAACAATTTGAAAGGATTGAGAAACTCCTCAGGACATAGAGAAATCACCATCTTTGTTGCTGTAATATAGCCATGAATATGTCCTCATGAGAAATGTTTCCGTCCATTTTCAATCATGTAAACATGTGTCAATTGTTCAAACCTATGGGAGAAAGACAAGCTGCTTCTCCCACTTCATCTGTTGTTCAGAAAGTTGTGCTTTGTCTTTAGAGCTCTGCTGATGCTGCTTTCAGCAAGCCAGTACTCCATTGTTATAGCCTGTCTTTTCATATGCCTCTAGGGACTGAAAGGATKGTGCAGATGGTAAACAAATGTGCTTTATGGTCTTTGAGCTTAGACTGAGAAATTCAGATTTGCTTTTCGTTTCTGGAATGCAACTAAGCAAAGAAATTACTCAAATTTATTATCAAACTGGTTCTCGGTCCTGTGCAACTCCTCTATGATTGTACTGTCTAGCATAGATATTTCCCCTCAGTCTCAGAAAGCCGACTGACAAGTTCAAAAAAATTCATTATGTACTTAAGTTTCACCAGGGTATTTCATTCTTCTTATACRGTATAGACACAAGCCAGAGCTCTAATGAATTTAGTTTTAAAAGCCTGAAGCTTTATATCATATACATCATATTCACATAAGGGGCATGATATACGGGTCCTGAATTTGCATATACCAGTCCAGTTCACAACTTGAACAAAGGTAAAATAGACGTATGCTTCCTTCATTGTATCCTGTAGCTGGCTCATCTGAGACAATTTATTCCTGATAGAATGCTGTTCTCAGTCCTATCAGAAGTCTAGATCACCTTCAAAGGCCATGAAAAACAAATAGTTTGAATTCTACCAACAACTATATACCTAGGTGACCAATGTAGATCTAAGTAGTAGCATGTAATTAGAAAGTAACAGAGTTTTTGGTCAAGTATAACATTTTACAGAAAGATACGGCAATGAAACAAGAAAAGAACTCAAATCATTTAAACAATCATTAGCGTGGTGACTGATTTTAAGTAATTAGTACAACATATTACAAGTTGATACTTGCTATATGGTATAATAAGAAGCACTAAAAACAGGCAGCTTCCTGGAAATGTTGCTGCTCCTTACCAAGAGTGCTGGCRTAGAATTCAACTTTAACTTTGCCTTTGGAAATCCATTCAATTGAAACATTCACAAATGTAACACGGAGCAAGGTAATAACCCCAGACCCTTGTACTTTAGAATGTGAGGACGACAGCCRTAGCATTTATCCGGCCTACAAAAATAAGGGGCATTTGCTGAAAAAAGATTACAACGGCATTCCAGATGCAATGTACGTATTCCTGTATAGTGAACTAGTTCGGTACCCCTTTACCCTTTGCACACTCTTTAGAAGCAATCCAGATGCCCAGGAGCCTATACACCACAGTTGAAAGCTAGAGAAGCTGAAGAAATTACTTACAACAGATTTGTTGTCTATTTTTCCTTATACAGAATTTCTCCATAAGCCTCTGGAGACTATAATTTTGTACACAATTGCTCACCGTCCAAAGTTGATCATATCACTCACAATACACACACCTTTTTGCTTATAAGAACTTTCTCATCTTACATCCAGGTAATCTGGAAGTGTTTTCAGATTAATAGATGTCCAGAACAAACTCCTTTTATTCAGTCTGGGCACTAGAGTACTCATGTGAAAAAATGGTAAGGTTTTTGTTGTACTATTGTTAGCTTTCATCTTACATTTATCACCATGTCTTCAATTTCATCTCTATATTACAGAGCCAGGACTTTCTGATAGGCACAATTGCTGCTGCTCAGTTTACAACCTCCTGTCAGTCCCTGATCACTTCATGACTTTTATTCATCACAGCTTCAATTTATTCCTTGTGCAGAGTGACCAGAGCCCAGAAAAAGGGAGGATGGGGGGGAGAACATTGCTATGGTTAACTCTTTAGGGAACTAAAGAAAAGAAATGCTTACACTTAAAACATATTCATCATGTTCAAACATATTCAACAAGTCATGATAGTTGAATAAGTAGTACATGAGAGTTGACCAAGTTACTTTTCTCCCTGACACGTTATTCTGCAAACATTCATCTTCTATTTGGTCCTTTTACAAAACTTGCTTTACTGTAAGACTGTACAGAAATTCACTACATTTCTGCTTATCTTTTGCAATACAGACAGCTTACACAAGGGTTATGCCTGCACCAACATGTTTTTATAATACATATTTATACAGGCTGAAGCCATTCCTCTACCTCTGTAAAACCCATCTGAGCATTTACACTGTTTGAGCAGAAGCTTCAGGAGAACCCAAGAGCAGGACAGCACTACACACCTATTCACATCCTCCATTGCTTAGTCGTGACCWGAGGGAGAAGCATTCAGTGCAGAAGAATTTTTGGGCAGGGAAGTTGATGAAGTGCATGCTTTCAGAATGTTTGCTGCAAACATGACTGAATGCCCTGAAGTGCCCGTACAGCAGTTACCCTTGTGCAGCTACCCGTCACCTCATTCCCTTGTAACCAAGTGAAGAAAGATTTTTCAGACTGGTTCTGCACAAAAAGGATCATGCACAAGCACTTGACTCTCTGGAAAGCAGAGTGATTAAAGCTGTCTATAAATCTTCATAACAGACAGGATCGAGCAACCTAACGTAAGTCAACATTTATAAAAGATGGAAGAATCCTTTGACAAGGGAGCCATAGCCTTTATTGCCCAAAATATATATATTTCTGGTCTGAATTTAACTCCTCTTAGCTTCTTATCTTCAGATCTTGTTAATTATTACTTACTAAACTAAAGAACAAAACTGCCAGGCACAACTGAAAGATTCGAGTCATGCATTAATGTAGCAGGACTATGTAATAAGTACAACATATACAAGAGTTCATCCATCTCAGGAGTGAAGCATACATACTGCCGTGGTTACTATGTGTAACACAGAAGCAAGTTTACATGTTGCTAAGCTGATTAACATTTTTAGCATATTCAATGCTCCTTCCCCACTAATCAAAACTCCAAATCAATCTTTCATTAATTTGAGCTAATAGCAATGATGTAACAGGAGCTGACCTTTGTTATGAAGCTTCCTGTGAAAGATGAATCCTTTAAAATGCAAATAACTCRCAAACCACAAAAATGACAACACCAGACATCACCTGTGCAAACATCACAACAATGAAAAAAAAAAACAAAGAGAAACCCGAAATATGAACTTCACAACCCTACAAACACACTACAGAAATAAGTGGCAAAACACTCTGCCACATTAMTTATTCTCAAGAAACAGATATTGTTTGCCTTTAAATTGATGATTAAAAACTCCACTTTTTATTATGTGATCAGCAATTGTTCCATTTCCTAGAAATAAAGAAACCTGACACTATCCACAACTTAAATGCAACTTGCAATAGTAAGAATGAAAAAATGCGATTCATCATGCAGAAATCTTATGCCCCCAAATATCTGAGATGTTCAATGAATCAGAAAATCAGTGCCTATACCTAGTGGTTACAGTACTTACACTAGAGACTTTTCCTGCCAAAGTTTCACTTTATACAAATTGTAAAACAGCTGCAAGCATTAGGCCTTGTAGGCAGTGTAAGTAAAGGTGAGCAACCAGTGTAAAAAACAGTATTGAGAAACATGTTCTCATTACAAGTACAGAGAGACAGGAACTTCAATAAACAGAGAAGTGGCTTCCACACGTTTTTCAGAAGTCCTGACTCGTAGCCAGTCCTTGCACGCATTTCTCTGCAACATTCATTCTCCAGAGCCCAAGACTTGAACATGAAAAATCCTACATGCATCAGAGGCTGAAATGGGAAAATCTCAACAGGTGTACACTTTTTTTTTTAAATAGAGACAGGTGGGCGGGGGGGGATGTTCCTAAGAATTTAAACCTTCTGCTACTCAAAAGTTGGAACAAGTCTGTTACTGTAATTTCACTTTATTAGACTTAATAGCAAACACTAGCYATTCATGAGAATGGACCTTCTTCAAAGGAGAACCAAAAAGCAGCTGCTGCAAACCGGAAGGCAAGCAGTAGGATATTATCCTACTTAAGACCATCTTAGCTTGCTGGGGCATAAATTCCTTCCCTCCATTCCCATGAGGTGGGAACTGCATTTCTTTACTCTGTAATTAGTCTTTTATTGATGATGCCATGATAACATTGTTGGAGAGTGAGTTATCATTGTCACCTGTTGACTATTTTCTTTTGCCTTTGGAGGCTTACTGGGCCCTCATTTACCTAAGGTAGTTACTGAGATTTTTCTCTTGCTTTTGTTTACATTAATTGTCTGTTGATTCAGTTTAACTGCTTATTATGGATTTCCCCAGGAAATGTATATACCTCTATTTTCCTGTAACAACACACTGAGCATTTATGTAAAGCACTCCTGGCATGTATTTTTTCCTCATGCACAATTGTTTTTGTTAGACAACTATTACTATTACTTTTGAACTTGGAGATAGTCTACAGTTGTTATTTTTCTCTATCTTTCTGATGTTTAGCAGCATCAAGACATTCTCCTTATTTCTCCCCTCAAGGAAAATATCAACAACTAAGCCTTCTCCTTCCCCACAACACCAAGACAGAGGTGAGATTACAGGAAAGTTACTACCCAACTGTAGGTAGCAGAGCTAAAGATTTAAGATAGTGACTATAGGTCTTCTGCACTTTACACAATAGGACAATAAGAAAAGCCCACAAACAGTGTTTGCTTCAGAATTGTTGATTTCTAAGCATTGACAAGTTTTGAACTAACTGGTTGCAGGCAATTTTTAAATTCTAATACAGGATTACAGAGTTTATAGATTAAAGGCCCTTATTCCCACTCAATTAATTTTCAAAGAGAGGGCCTCGCAGGGTCCTCAGTGTATCCAATGTTTAAGCGCTTACACCAATAGAGAAAACACTGCAGGTCCTCCCCTCCTGCATAAATCGTATAGTCACTGAAAGACTGACTCAGTCCTGACTCAGAACAGTACCCAGAGCACAAACACAGTGCATTCAGCTGCTCCCAATATTTACTTTCGCATACACATGACAAGCTCAGAGCTGTCCTAGGAACGAATACAAAGGTATATACAAGTTGACTGGATTTCTCCTTAAATCATCATTCCACAAGTGAGAAATCTGATTTCTRGACTGGTAGTTTTYAATGAAGAGGGACCACGGATGCACATCCAGAATGTTGCCTAAGAGAACAGAAACGAACTACAAAGATTCATAAACTGAAGGGTGGTTTTATAGTATTTGTGTCTACTTGTGTGGCACAGAATTTTTCTGTTTTACAGAGTAGAGGCAGAGCTGGCATGTACCCATCTCTTCATTACTTATTTGACATTTTATAGGGGCAGTGTGTGAATGTAAYACAGTATCCTCACATTTCTAAAAGTAGGTATCAGCATAGGAATATTTTAGGGCCTTAAAAATAAATTAGAATTATAGAATCATTAAGGTTGGAAAAGRCCTCTAAGATCATCAAGTCCAACCGTCGACCTAACACCACCATGCCCACTAAACCATGTCCCGAAGTGCCACATYTACATGTTTTTTGAACRCCTCCAGTGATGGTGACTCCACCACTTCCCTGGGCAGCCTGTTCCAGTCCTTGACTACCCTTTYGGTGAAGAAATYTTTCCTAAYRTCCAATCTAAACCTCCCCTGGCGCAACTTGAGGCCGTTTGCTCTTGTCCTATCACTAGTTACTTGAGAGAAGAGACCGACACCCACCTCACTACAGCCTCCTTTCASGTAGTTGTAGAGAGCGATAAGGTCTCCCCTCAGCYTCCTCTTCTCCAGGCTAAACAACCCCAGCTCCCTCAGCCGCTCCTCATGAGACTTGTTCTCCAAACCCTTCACCGGYGTTGTTGCCTTCTCTGGACACACTCCAGCGCCTCGATGTCCTTCTTGTAGTGAGGGGCCCCAAGAAAATAAACAAAGTATACAGCCTCAGCAGAGATTTATTACTGGTTTATAGCAAGAAGAAGAGACCGAAAGCAGGAGCTGGTCCCAGTGCYACCTGCAATGGCACTCAGGGCAGCCCCCACCCCGGAGCTCTGCAGCGCCTGCAGCTTCTGGCCCTTCTTCATCCTGTCACCCTGCCACGTGTTGTACTTCCGCAGGCRCCTCCAGTACTAGATCGAGTCTGGGTCCAGCTCCTCCAGTTCTCAGGGGCCCCGAGGTGGATCTTAAAGAGCCAGTCAGGCTACTCGGAGTCAGGCTTYGAGGCCACCTCCGGGCCGTCCTTGAAGTAATTCTCCTTCCCGGCGTGCCCCGCGGCGCCCCGGCATGGCCGC